>JAKUCV010005192.1:3913-61171 GCA_028386065.3 Turnera subulata
TTTTTTTTTTTTTCAAAAATCCCCAAAACGACGTAGTTTCAAACCAAAGCTACCTAAACGTCGCGTTTCGTCCCGAAACACGGTTTGGATCGGACGAAGCTCAAAAACGACATATCACTGCTTAAAAATTGATAAATCTAATGGGAAAATAATTTAATTTTTATTTCCACTACCGAAATCCGGAATTTTCTTTATAAATCCAAAAACGGAAAACCGGGGCGTTACATGCAGAGTATAAAAAGAGAAGCGGATGGGCAAGACAAATTCCAAGATAAGTTTTGAAAGAATAAATTCGTACGTGTTGCTGGTATACATATATGGAAGGGAGGCACACTAATTAATTTGTACAAATAATTATGTTTAAGATAAAATTGTAAACAGCGGCTTGATGCTACTTGCCCGGGAGCTCATGGCTTTTTGTCAAGAGTGTCAAGTAAATTATCCAAAAAAAACAGGGGGAAAAAAAGCGTGTACTGTTTACAAGGGGACAATTAACTTAAGAGCATTTCTTTTTTCTTTTTTTTTCCTGACTAGCTCCAAGAAGAAAGGAAGAATTATTACTGAGACGATGATCCCACATTCATCCACATGTGGCAGCATATTATATATGTTTCCATATATATCCAAAGTAGTTAATCATAATTTTTAACAAATTTCGACGAAAGCAAGTTTTCTTTATGGAAAAGACCAAATTCTTTCGCATGTTTGTCCAGGCACACCAAGAGGACAAGCACGATTGTGTCCATCCATAATATACACGAACCAAAAATATCACCACCTAAAATTTTCATAAACAAAATCTTCTTTCAAGAAGCAAGACCATGTTCTCCAGCTTCCATTTGTACATTTCTTCTAATTTGTTTGGAATGAAAAGAAGAATACTAAGAATATTACCCAAAGAAAAAGCTGTCGAAGCTGTTGACGATGGCACCAACAGCTCCTTGCTCGTTGCCGCGGCGAATTGTGAGGTAACATTCCAGGAAGTTCCGGCGGGTGTCAACCGGAGATGGATGGGATCCTTGTCCGACTTCGACTTTGACGGAGGGAATTTCAAAGACGACGATGTTGTCGCAGAAAGAGGCAGGAACCAAGGAGGAGATGGAGGAGGGAATGATGAGGGATGTTTTGCAATTGTGTGAATTCGTCATGCGTTTGGACAGCTCCATGCCTGCAACTATGTTGCCATGGCCAACAACTATGAACATTTCCATACACATTTACTTGATTCTGCAGCAAAGTAAGAAACTTTTATCTGTGGGTTTTTTAAAAAAAGAATAAAAGGAAAATGTGAGCTTGGGAAAGTTGAAATGAAAAGAAAATAGGGGAGGAGGCGGTGTTGAAGAGGGGGTTTATGTTGGGTTTGCGAGGCAGAAGAGGGAGTGTGGAGATGCTGCTTTTAACCATTGGGTGGGCACGAAGACATTCTCCTTGCCATTTTTTTATTCAACACAATCAGTGACCATTTGAAAAATGAAAATTTCGCGCGAGTTTCACGAGATTGAAACTCAAATGATCCCATATTGACGGCTCATGTGCGTTGTCTAGGACATTCGTCCCCTCCATGACCGTCCACGTGTATGCCCATTCACCACCTACCTACTGTATTAGTAGCAGTAGTTGCAAGGCTATTTAAAAATGCGATTCGGCTGATATTATGAGTTCACGATTTCGCGAGGAAGAGAAGTGTCAAAACGGAACCAAAATCGTTCCGCAAACTCGTTAAGATCGCCGATTCTTTGCGAGTTCAACCGAGATTAAAAGATAAAGATTTAAACTTGAATGTGCAATGGAATAAAGAGAGATCACAGGTGGACTTAGCGGCTAACTTATTTGCATGTTTTGCTTCATTTGCAAACCAAAATAGGGGAGATTCTGTCACACACTTCGTTGGGAGTAGCCCGATAACTAGGGAGAAAACAAGCGAGGCTCAAGTGAGATTCACACGCGTGGGCTTGGACACCACATGGTAACCCAAAACCTTAAGCGTAAGTTTGGGAAAAAAGTGGGGAGGGAACGAAATTGGAGAGAATGAAAATGGGACGAAAGAATAATGGAGGAGGAGATAGTTAATGCACCTTTTTGGTTTGGGAGTCGGACGAATGCAGGGGAGAGAGAATACAATATTTAATTGTACACAAAAAGTTAATATGTTGAAATTACATAAATAACTATATTTTCATTAACAAACAGGAAAACGTATGAGGATAAATTTGTCTTAACAAAGAAAAATAGTTTACGAGCCCACCATTCTCTCCATTTTCTCCCCAATTTGGAGAGATTGGCATTTTCACCTCATTTTCTCCTTTGTTTCTTTCCAACAATGATTTTCCTGCTTCCCAAATGATAGAATACTCAGTCTTTCTCTTCAAATTCTCTCTATCTCATTCTTTCCCCTCAAATTCTCTCGCTCTCAAACTTACCCTAAGGCATTGGGTACCCAACACCTTACTCACACATGATAACCCCTCTCCACTTATATATCATTCACTTGGCTTCTTTTCATCCGATGTGGGATATTTTACTCACACACTTAGATACCCACAATCTCCCCCTCAAGTGTGAGTTTTTTCCACATCGAGCTTGGGTACACTCCCCCTACAACGGAAGCTTTTCTTGCGACATCTCCAAAGGCCCGCTCCACGATACTAAGCCCGCTCTTAGGAACACACGCCTGCCAACACTCTTAGGTCTTCAAGAGTCACGCCTTACAACTCCACACCTGGGCCTAAATCTGGAGCCTCGAGCCTGCTCCACGTAGAGGTAGAAACCACGGGACAAACCATATCGTGATTCCATATCCAATCCCAGCCGAACCATCGGCTTCGCTACCACTTGTTGGCGCCGGGAGTAGCCCTCAAATCAGGGAGAAACCAAGTAAGGCCCAAGTGAGATCCACACTCGTGGGCTTGGACACCAGTTTGATGGGGAAAATCACCAATTCAACATACTACAATTAATCGGAATCAAATGCAGCGGAATAACCCAGTTAATTACTTTCCCCCTCTTTATGCAACCAAAATGAGAAATCACACACAACAAAGAAAAGCTAGCAACCAACACACAATCATAATACCAGATATACGTGGAAAACCCCCAACATGGGGTAAAAACTACGGGACCGAAGTCGGTCAATCTTCCACTATGTCAAAACAATAATGGATTCACATTCAAGCTTTCTCCCTAGATAAAATTAGAGGCAAACACAACAAAGGCAACATTAAGATTACAAATCTTGGCTCTAACAACAAACTCATCACTACACTAGTAGATTACAGGCAACAATTAGAAGAGAAGTGACTAAATCTCACCAAATGGGTATAACACTAATACCTGGAAACATGGAGCTTCACGGTGATCCGCTCGATTCACTTTTTCGAGCTTGAAGAGGAGAACAACATACTAGAATTTCATCCAAATCGGGCTCTGTTTACCATCCGATCTAGGCTTGCAAAGATGAGTAGAACTCCCCCAATTTCATCTCTCTTCTCTCGTCAAAACCCCTCCCCTTTTATAATTTTCAGTTGCTGGTCACTATTCATTAAAGGCACATTGCCTTTTGTTTTGCCAAAGTCACGTGCACATAAGAGACCATCCATAGCTATAACAATTTGGTCCTCTAACTTCCATTTTCTTTGAATTTAACCCACATGAAATAATTGTTATGGGGTTCCATGTGGGTTTGGACCTAGCTCAACAGTCTCCCCCTCCAAACTCACATGGAGGGCTCTACCAAGCCCGTTTACTTTCGGCAAAAAACAAGCTTCTCCTTCGATAGTGGCTTAGTCATCATATCGGAGCCATTATCCTCCGTATGGATTTTCTTAACACACAATTGCTTCATCTTAATAGCTTCCCGTATCCATTAATATTGCACCTCAATATGCTTGGACCTTGAATGAAAGGTAGGATTCTTATTAAGATGGACTGCACTTTGACTATCACAATGCACAACAAACTTGTCTTGATTAAGACTAAGTTCCTCAAGAATATCCTTCATCCATATAACTTCTTTTCCACCCTCTGTCAGGGCAATGTACTCAGCCTCTGTAGTGGACAATGCTGCACACTTCTGTAACTTTGATTGCCACGACACGGCTCCTCCTTCAAAGGTCATCACAAACCCAAAAGTAGACTTCCTAGAATCAATATCTCCCGCTATATCCGCATCCGTATACCCCTCAAGTATCGGACTCCCATGGCCAAAAGATAAACACAAACTAGAAGTACCCCTGAGATACTGCAATATTCATTTCATGGCCGACCAATGCTCTTTACTGGGATTAGACATGAACCGGCTAATAACACCAACGACATAGGCAATATCCGGCCTAGTGCACACCATGACATACATCAAACTACCCACGGCTGAAGCATAAGGCACTTTCTTCATTTTTTCTAACTCTTGGTCACTTGTAGGACTTTGCTTGGAGCTAAGCCTAAAGTGAGCCGCAAGTGGAGAACACACGGGTTTTGCCTTGCTCATGTTGAATCTATCAAGAATCTTCTCGATGTATATTTCCTGAGACAACCACAATTTCTTCTTGTTTCGGTCTCTGGAGATTTTCATACCAAGTATTTGCTTGCCAGGTCCCAAATCCTTCATTGCAAATGAACTACATAAAGCTTTCTTCAAACTTCGGATTTTCTTTGCATCATGTCTAACAATCAATATATCATCCACATATAGCAAGAGGATAATAAAATTATCCTTGGAGTACCTCTTGACATAGACACAAAGATCGGAGGTAGACCGACTAAACTCATGATCTAGTATGAAGGAGTCAAACTTCTTGTACCATTGCCTCGGAGCTTGCTTAAGACCATATAAGCTCTTCCTTAGCTTGCACACAATGTTCTCTTTTCCCTTGACTTCAAACCCTTCTGGTTGCTTCATGTAGATCTCCTCCTCTAGCTCACTATGGAGAAAAGCCGTCTTCATATCAAGTTGTTCAATCTCCAGTCCAAATGAGCAGCCAAACCCAAGACAACCCGGATGGAAGACATCTTCACAACGGGAGAAAAGATTTCATCAAAATCAATCCCCTTCTTTTGACCAAATCCTTTCACAACCAATCTTGCCTTGTACCTTGGTTGTGAAGTACTTTCTTCCGTCTTTAGTCTAAAGACCCATTTGTTGTTAAGTGCTCTCTTCCCCTTGTTCTCTGTAACAAAATCCTCCGAATCAGTGGACTTAACCCCCAATTCTTTCCTCCTATAAGCTTCATTCATCATACTAACTTCACTGCATCTAAAGTGAGCTACATAGCACGAGCAAAATTGCTAAGAGATACTGTCAAAGTCTCCCAACTGTCTGGCAAAGAACTCAACAAAATCAATACTTGCACTTCATCATCTAGATTTATCTGCAAAGTAGTCAAGTGATTCAAGATCCCTTGGAAGTTGTTTAAGTACTCTGACATATCATGCCCATCTGAATACTTCATGTTCACAAGCCTTTTAATAACAAAAGCCTTGATCTGCGCACTCCGCTTCTCAAACAAATCTTCCAACTTCTTCCACAACTCATAAGCATCTGTAATCTTACTAACATGATGAACCACACTAACATCAATCCACTTTTGGATATTAGCAACAATTTTCCTATTCAAAGAGTTTCACTCTTTATCACTTGTACTTGCATCCTTCCGGCCCTCACACTCAATAGGCCCAAATAAGTCATTGCAATACAAATGATCCTCCATATACATCTTCCACACACAGTAATTCGATGAAGTGAGTTTTATTAAGCTAGCCTTATCCTCCATTTTGATATGCACAAGAAACCACAAACAATGAACTTGGCTACGCTACCCCTTGTTGGCGCCGGGAATAACGCAATAATCAGGTAGAAAACAAGCAAGGCTCAAGTGAGATGCACACGTGTGGGCTTGGACACCACATAGTAACAAAAAACTTTAAGACATCAGTTGCATGAGTCCATTCTACTTATATATCATTCACTTGACCTCTTTTCATCCAGGACATTTTACTCATACTTCGATACCCAACACTTTATACTTTTATTTCATCCTTTTATTTTTGTTTGAGGTTTCACACAAAGGGATAAAAAAAATGTTTAAATTGACACTGATGGTTCTCCATTTTTCTCTATCCTTTCCCTGAAAATTTACAGTAGATACCACCGGTTCTCTATCTGTTCTCTTCTTCTTTTTTTTTTTTTGAGAAATTATTTGTTCTCTTCTTCGTTTTTGATAGTGGGTAAGCGTTTCTTTTTCTTTTTTAAAATGAAATGGTTTTTCTCTCGTGGGTAAATAAAATAAAAACAGCATTCTGTTTGGTTTAGAATAGATATTAGTGGCAACACTTCGTGTCAAGGTGAGATTTTCATAATCTTGGTTTAGACACATGTTGTGTACTTTTTAACTTTGAATTTATCATAATAATTAATATATTTTAATTAAGTGGTTTGCAGTTTTAATTGAAATACATAAATTAGATTAGTTTAAATTGTATTAATTGGGGGTTTAGGTTGATTTTGAATGATTTATATCTACAATAAACAAAAATAGATAAAATTTGTAGACTCTTTACAATTTGAACCGCAATCACAGTAACTGTGGAGCAGTCCTTTGTACGTGGATGAGGCAAAAAGTACTGTCGGATATGGGGATATTGGGCAACTGATAAAAAGCTTGGAAAATGTATGTATAGTAAGTATATCAGAAGAGAGGAACGCAATTGAAAAGAATGGAATCCACAAAGGAGCGCCGATTGGCTGTTGAACCCACAAAGTGCCGACCGTGTATCTTAACCTAGAATTGGGATATTTAGAGATGGCCGCAGCATTAGGATTTCGTGACCGGTTTTTTTTTTTTTTTAATCCAAATGCCAATGCCAATCTCAAGCCTCCCTCCAAATCAACCTCCAATTTGGAACAGTATCTGGTCCCACCGGCGTTTTAATAAGCCTCCCTATACCTGCCTTGGCCATCCTCAAACTGATCTAAATGGTGTGGTAGAATAAGAAGATCCCTGGAAATTCCCTGTCACGCCAATGCCTATCTATCTTCACATCTTGGTTCGTCCACGCCACTTAACTATCCGCAATCTTTGATGGTCCCCAAGTCGGCCAAGTCACTCAGTCAACACGTCACCATTTTATACCCTTTTGAATCATAGCCACCTATCCTCCTTAATTTGCTTTTCTCTCTCTCTCCCCAGGTTTCTTGACGACGTCTACGAAGCTTTTTTCTTTTTTTTTTTTGTTTTTGTCTCCCTTCAGGTTAATTTGTTGACGTGTAAAAGCTTTCCTTTTCTATCTTTCTTTTTTTCCAGGTTTGTTGACGCCTAAGCTTTGCATGCCGTTATGCTAGACGGTGTTCAACTACCATCTCTTTTTTTGAAAGGTAACTACTAACTGATGGCACAAACATTAATAATCGGCTCGTACGAAATTGGGATTCGGGAATGTTATTCCACCGAAAATTTCGTTTCGGACCAAACTCACACACAAGACACGGAGCTTTGTTCCAAGGAACTCGCGAGCTGTAAGAACGCCAATGCTACGTTTGTTTTTTTCAGTAGCATAATGATCTTATAACGCAACAGCACGTGTCACCTTCCCTCCACGTGACATAAGATATTAAATTATTAATGGGATATTCAGACAACAAGCGGCGGGACCCTTTGAGGAGAGAAATGTCATACCTGTTATTCGGCCTTTCGCAGAACCGGTGGTGTTTCTCACGCGCAGCGTAGGCATAACAGAAAACAGACAACTTTGAACTCTGGTGGTCTGGGCAGCCGCATTTGTTGCCTGACTGGGTTGTGTGAAGGTGCTGGCATTGGTCTACCACATCACATGGGCCTAAACAAAAGACAGGTTTAGATTGTGGGGAAAGTTCATCCATTAATTTACTACTACTATGTTACTAGTATTGTTACTTCTTTAAGTAGTTGGCAATCATTTTCATGCTACTTCCATAGTCTCGGAAACAATTATTATACTAGTAACATTTTCCCTTTCCCTTTCTTAACCAAACCATTGGCATAAATGCTTTAAGGGGTGCACTTATGTTCCTTCCTTTATTTTTTGAACCAAGGGATACACTTATCTATCACTACCGCTCGAGGTACATTCAACATTTTTACTTTTTAGAAATCTATGAGTTTCGATTAGGTACATTTTTTGCTTTTTTCCTCTCGGATTGTTTTAATCTTGCATAATGAAACTAGAGTAACAAGGCCTGGTATGAAGTATATATAGGGAATTTATGGGTCTTCCATTAAGACAATATAATTTTGGTTTTTATTGTGTTCCTAAAAAAGATCCCACCGGAAATGGGAATTAAGCATGGGACATTATATTTACGGTTTCTTTCTCTTTTGTTGGGCGATGAGACGTTCCATGGTCAACACTCTACAACCATTCTGCCGCCATTCTATACGTCAATTCCCTTTCTCATATCACTTTGTTTTGTATGACTACTACTCGTTTATTACTCGTTTTCATTTCACCATTTTTTTTTTCAAATAAAAAATTGGGACAAAATACATCGGTGTTACATCAATTGTTCTATACGCCTATTGTTGGCACTTGGTACCCTGCCCATTGTTTGTACTGTTGTTTTTTTTTTACGGAAGCAAAGAAATATTTTTTACTGTTCTTGTTCAATCAATTTGAGCTTTCTGTAGTCTTAAGCATCATCATTTGTTTCGAAAAATGGTCAGCTAGGCATTTGAGCACAAATTTTCAAGAACAGACGCTAAAAGTTTTGAAAAAGATGCGAAGCAATTCCCATGCCAATTATTTTTCTTATGTTTTAATCATTCGCAGCTATCCTTTTTCTATTTGATTAAAAAAGTATGTTAGATATATATATAACCAAACAGCTACCTTTTTATTTGGCGACCGAGAAAAAAGAGTGAAAGACTCGTATTGAATTATAGCTCAAATAAGATTATAGGTATTTGCGAGGCTGGAAATTTTGGATTTGAATCTAGTTAAAAGATTTGGAAAAAAAATCAAAATGTATATATTGTACCAATATAAAAAGAATGTTGATATCCTGACATGATTAACCCAATGAGGTGAGATATTGTTATTGAGTTCCATATGCATGACAAAACCCAAATTGTTCCTAGCTAACAATGAATTATCACACATGTTGGGATCCCATTCACACTAAAATTTTAATAACCTAGACTTGACTTCAAATACATATACAAACCATTCGATTTCTTACTTGATTTTCTTATTCTAGGAAAGAGACATCAGGCCGAAATGACGTTGGGCACATTTAAGAGCAGAGCTAACGTACTTTCCATGAAGGAGACTTGAAGTTTGAACACGTTGTATTCAGGAACTTGGTCCTTTATCAAGCAAGAAAGGAAACACAAAGTGTATAGGTCCAGGTACTTAATTACTCTTTGTCCACACAATTTCAATAATTTTTTTTTTTTGCAAATTTTATTCATCTAGAATGAGTGTTTGTTCCCATTTTCATGTAAATTATCCCTCTATAAATATTGGTTGCTCCTTCAAACCTACAACAAAGTTAATTTTTTTGGGAATAATAGAGCAAAACAAAACGAAGATAATATACTCATGACTACTAACAAATCCAACAAGCAATTGGATTTGAAACGTGAAATGTAAGCGAGGGAAACAAAACAAAAATATAGTTACTAATTTAATAACACTATATATGTACATATATAGTGGGAGGATGTGACTCTTATCTTATCTAGTTCTGTATATATATTTCATTAAATTTGTTTGTTTTCTCCATTGCAGGGAAGAAGTCGGTTTGATTGCTTGTCTTATTTAATCCAACTTTAGACCGTTGGGGGTTGAATGGCGCACATATGATTTGGACTTTGCACTCTAACCCTTCTATGCTTGAGGGACGACGAAATGACCACGCTTTCTGAGTCGATATTTACAATGTTGCCACAATCTCGTGACCACCACTACTAGAACAGATCAACAGAACCCCCCTCACTATCATTCGATGTGATGTGACGTGGCAGGGAAAACGGCCAAAAGACAGCGGAAAAATGAAAAATCAAAATCAAACTTGCGTTAACTAGCTAAAATAACACGGTCGTGTCTTACGAAACATCCTGCGACTATGATTGATATGACGCCCAAAACCCGGCGAGTCAATTTAATGAATCGGATTCCTCTTCTTTTCCCGTTTTTTTTTTGAAGAGAGGAAGGGAGGAAGATACACACATCTCACATTTGTTTCCCCGTATTGATTTAAGAGAAAAATAGCATGTTCATCTTTCTCTTTTTTCTTATTAAGATAAGAAAAATTGTCACGAATTGGGTCAAACTTTATCGAAACCGATCGAGTGGGGGAAACCGAACAAGCTAAAAGTAAATATGATTTAAGAGAAAAATAGCATGTTCATCTTTCTCTTTTTTCTTATTAAGAAAAGAAAAATTGTCACGAATTGGGTCAAACTTTATCGAAACCGATCGAGTGGGGGAAACCGAACAAGCTAAAAGTAAATATGACCTTCACGACACAAATAGTATTATTTTCGAAGTGGCAAGTGGCAATTGAAAACACTGGAAATGGATTTGGTGTTCATCCGTCTTCAATGTGGAAATAGAAAAACAAAAATATGGAGATATTATTTTTTACAATTTTTCGTATGGGTTTTTAGTTCAAATGTTGATGGAGATAGTAAACACATATAAGAGACATTAAATCCGTGGATCTTCAATAGGCAGAAAAAGGTTTTTGCCTTTGCGTTTGGTTTGTTTTCTGGTATTTCAATTTAATTAAGAGAGACTTGCTGTAATTTTCTCCAAAAAAACTCTTTTCTTCTTTTGATTTCAATGGTTTTCTCCCCAGAATTAGTCGAAATCCAAGCGTGTTGCAAGATAGAAGGCGAAATGATCACTACTCACTAGCTTGTTTGAGATATATTTTCTGTTACATAGAAGGAAATATATATTATATACATACAACGATGGCCCAAAAGATTAAGCCATGCATGTGTTAAGTACTTTCTTAAACAGATGTTAGGCAGCATGAGCTTACCTAATTTGGGCCAAATGCGACCTGTGATAAAAGAGTTCTTCAACATGTGATTCTCTCTCTTGGAGTGGCGTACAGATTGGGCTTGAGCATAAAAGACATAGGGTCCATATTTAGTTGTGGGTGTTGAGTGTTGAGAGTGAATGTTGGGCCTTTTCCATCACGGCGAAGTTTCAGCCCACTTTAAGATGCACAGTACAGTCCTGGACAAGGATTACCTACCTTTGTATGGTCACTAAAATTTGGAAGGGCAATAGCGGCTTGCGGGCTTCTAGTCGTTTAGGAGATCAATTATGGGCCTCTAACTCTAACCGTGGGGCCATTAGACACCCACCAATAACTAATTTAAGCTGTAATCTTTTTGCAAAAGTTCAAATTGAGTTTCAATTACAGTTTTTAAACTAAAAAAAAAAAAAAGAAAAGCAATACTATAATAGTGTTAATTGGATTGTTTCCCAGATATGGTGGCATCAATAATTAATATAGCCAGAAAATTTACCCTTGTTTTTGCCATAGTAACATATTTTCATTTTATTTTAGGTTCTTGTGGAATAATATCTTGATGTATTTTTAACAATCCAATAAAAATCTTTTACAAACAATAATCCCATCATTCTTTCTTAATCTATTCTTATAAGGAATCAAACGAGTTCTATATAAATCTAACGAATCTTTTGAATCTCACATCAAATTATTGCTAATGGAATTGTGTGGATTTGCAATAATAAACAATAACCAGACAACCAACATGTAACCTTAATACAAACATATCTGATTAAGGAATTGTAGTACCTTGTGCCCAACGTGTATATAATGAAAACGAAAAGAAAAACACATATGGTCAATCCAATACTCATTAATTGATTTGATGAAGATTCGTATTTTTCCTTTTTGTAAGTGTGAGACACGAATCTCCAACTAGTCCTTGCAATGCGTCGTAATTTTTTTTTTTAAAAGGCAAAAATGTTTGAAAAGACGTTCCTGCTTGGAATTGGAAAGAGATATTCATATATAAAAGCACCATATGATGTACCCCTAATATCTTAAAAAAATATAGAAAATCACAGAACAAAAAATATACTAGTACATAATAAGAAACCCAGGCAGCCTAGTGAGGAATTGTACACAAAGTCCAACATCTTTGGACGTGGAAACTCGTGAGAAATAGCGTGAGGACAAGCCGTCCTTTGCCCGCCACGTGGGATAACCTCAGCGGTACAGTCGGGAGCCTGTAGTAAAAGTCACCGAGGAAGTGGATACGTGTCGGCATCAAGTAGATTTTTCAGACATCAGAAAGTCAAAAAAGTCAATGTCCAATCCCCCACAAAGCAGGCAAGTTTTTTAATTATGGGAGTTGGCAACCAATCACGAATCAAATTACTAAATTAAATATCCCTTCTTTTCCGTCGGTGTAAATGTAAACTGAATTTCTCCATTTCGCATTCCAATTAAAGCCACGCACTCTCTTCTCTTTTTTGTGCTTTGCGTGCGTATCTCTCTATTTAAAGCCCACCTTTAAGTGCAAACCAAACCCCCCTCAACCCACCCACATTTTTCATTGCCTTGCTACTGCTGATATTGTTGGTTTTGAGATCTGGTAATGTATTGCCTTGCCTCCTCCCTCCTGATTATTATGAGCATTTTTTTTTTCCTTTTTTTTGTGGCTTGAGTTTTTATTTTCTTTTTGTTGTTTGGTTTTCTGGGTTTTGCTATCTCTTCTCGTGGTTTTTGGTTGACAGAAATAATCATAATGCTTGATGATGTTAATGAGCGTGGATTCTTCTTTTGTTTTTTCGGTTTTTAAACATGTGACTTGTGTTGGTTAGAATATATTTTCATTCTGGCTGTTTCAAAGGTTTTTATTAGCCTCTGATTTCTTTTAACCGCCAGTTATATCCTGAGGTTTTATGTGGGAATTTGGGATTTAAGATTCTCCCTCTACAATCATGTGCTACCGTGCGTTTGTGATCTTAAAATTGGTATCTTTGATTTCACTTTTTGCAGTTTTGGATACGTATTACTAGAAATGGAATTGGAAGGACAGAATCAAGAGGCTTTGGACAAGAAATATGATTGCCTTCTTTTTGGTAAGAATCTTTTTATAATTTGTTTTCTTTTTACCAATTCTTTTGCCAGATTTATCACAGATGAAAAGCATAACTTGATTAAATTTCAGATGTCGATGACACCCTTTATCCTCTGAGCTCTGGTTTGTCGGTCCAAGTTACCAAAAACATCCAAGGTGCCACATTTATGGTTTCTGCATCTTTTTCCTTTCTGTTTCTGCAAAATGTAAATTTGACTGAAAAGTAATTTTTTTTGGGAATGGTCGTTGTGTAGAATTTATGATCGAAAAGCTTGGTATAGAGGAGAGCCAAGTCCCAGATTTATGCATTTCCTTGTACAGGCATTATGGAACTACAATGGCCGGCCTTAGGGTAAGATCACGGAATCTTGTTGTTTAGTTTTCTTTTGGGGATCCTGAACTAAATCATCCTAATAAGAGTTTGCACTAATTCTCTTCTTCCCAGGCTATTGGTTACAAGTTTGACTACGATGACTTCCACGGGTACTAATTGCTTCTGTCTATCTCTGCTTACACGTTTTCTTGAAATGCATGTAGTCTTACATTTGTTTCATGTTATACAGTTTTGTTCATGGAAGATTGCCGTACGACTTGCTTAAACCTGACCCTGTTCTTAGAAGTCTTTTGCTTAGTCTGCCCATACGAAAAGTTGTAAGTTCTATTTCCTCTTCAGACGCGGAAATGGGTGCTTATGTGTGCTTTTGGTTTACTATTGTTAACCCTTCTTGCAATGATTAAGATTTTGATCCTTTTTTGTGAAGATCTTCACCAATGCGGATAAGAATCACGCTAGCAGAGTCCTCAGCAGGCTTGGAGTGGAGGATTGTTTTGAAGCAGTTTTATGCTTTGAGAGCTTGAACGACACCGACAAGGGCACTGAATCTGTTGACGAGGATAACACTAAAGTTTTTGACATTAGTGAATACAATTCTTGTCCTGATAATGCCGGTGTCGAACTTCCGAAGACCCCAGTAGTCTGCAAACCATTTGATGAATCATTTGAGCAAGTGTTTAAGATGGCCAACATCAACCCTCACAGAACGGTTAGACAGTTAAACTTCTTTAATGGGCCAAACATATTGGTTGTCAATGTGTCTATTTTTTGCTTGGTGATCCTTAGTTAGGATAGCTTTTGCATGCTGTGTTGCCTTTCTGACCTCAGCTTGTCTTCAACTGTTTTTGTTAAGTAAATTAACATGGAAACTTTCTTGCTTTTCAGATGTTCTTTGATGATAGTATTCGTAATATACAGACCGGGAAGCGACTGGGTCTCCACACGATCTGGGTAAGCTAAATGACATGCGCCATGGGAAACGAAAGAAATAAATCCTATCAGCATGTATTTTTCTACGGGTTGGTTCTTATTTTGAGATTTCAACAATTGTGTGCATACAGGTTGGTTCTTCTCAGCGAATTGATGGTGTAGACTGTGCACTGGAGAGCATCCACAACATGAAGGAAGCAGTTCCAGAACTCTGGGAGGCCAGCGAGGTGTCTGAAAGTGCTGGGTATTCTGGGAAGGTTGGAATTGAGACACCCGTGGAAGCATAGTTAAGTAACTATTTAGACTGCAACTGTGTACCATTTTGATTAAGTGGATATTGAACTCCTCTAATTTGATGTTGAATATAACTGTTAATAGCGGACATGTTGTACTTGGCATGTAATCTCTATTCTGACAAGGAAACGAACAAGTAGAACAATGAAAGAACCAAAAAGTTGTCTTGTCTTGTTCTGCTACGCACAGAGTAACTCTGGACCATTTTGTGTAACTTTTAAACACAATTTTACCGTTTTGGAGGGCCGTATTCTGACAAATCTAGGATTGGAAACTTTGTGATTTTTAACCTTATTATGTTTCCCTGAGGGGCTAAATGACTGTCAGAAAGTATTCTGCCAGTAAGCAAACTCAAGGACGAAATCCAAGAGGCGTCATAGACAACTGAGCAAAAACCTTGTTTGTTGCTGGGAGGATAAAGAAGTTTAATTCATGGATGATGACATGTACTCTGAATCTCGAGTTCCCTGATAAATAATAATTACAAAGTAAAAATAAGACTTTCCAAAGTATATAACCAATGACAAATTGGCCAATCTCGTGTCTAAAAAAACTGAGATTGAGCGCCATCATGCATCTCAAAAACTGAGATGGAAGAAATAAAGAATAAAGTCAATCAGCCTTTCAGCGAATACTTCTTTCCAGTGAATGCTTGAAACTTTGGTTCTTCAATCTTCTCAGGCTTCTCCTCGCTGCTTTTCTTTGGAGGGACCTAAAAGAGAAAAACCCCTCAGAAAATAATTCCTAGAATTGTCACCAGTAGAAAAGAAAGGTAGGTGGTCTTGATTCTATATAAAGCAGCATCAGATGCCAAAAAATTTGAACATTCATACCTTTGGTGTTTCATTTTTAGACTGGTTAACGTTAGAACCAAAGACAAGTTTTCCAGAATGCTGCCGCAAGGCAGTGCTTGATGATTTGGAATCATTAATTCCTTTACTCGGCTCTGGCAACGGAGTGGGATCAGATGCTGGTTCCTTTGGTTGGCTAGACGGTTTCCCATCTAAACGTTTAGCAGAACCAGTAAAAGGGCAGAACTTGGGAATCTTTTTAGCTGGCTCTTCATCAACTGCAAGATGGAGGTCAGCATCCATTTGCTTAAGCACTTAAAACATGAATTGTCAAGATTCAGTTATCAAACAAACATTTAGAAAGAATAATGGAATAAACCTTCAGCTGGCCTCTTGCTTGACCTAGATGATGCAGCTGGCTTTTCAGGTTCTTTATAATCAAGAGGAGGGGCAAAGTCCACCTCACAGTCCGTCTCAATAATACTAATAGCATATGAGGGTTTTGTTTCAACAATATCAATATAATACTGCTTGTTGTTATAGGCAACCATAATAGTATCGCCAGTAGTTAAACAAGAGTAGTTCCGCAATGAAGTCTCCAAGCTGCAAGCCAACATCCAGCAAGAAAGGATTAAATGTGTAAATCAAAATATTAAGATCTTGCATTCAGATAGAAAAGAGAAACGACTAATTAACCAACATTGCTTTAGGGTTTGAGATGTCTAAGAAGTCCTTTGTATGAGGCTGCAGCTTCACATATGTGCCCTTTCCAAGGCTAGCATTTTTCAGCTGGACAATATCTCCCTCTTGTAGGAGCATGTTTTGCATCATCTGAAATTGTAGAGAAAAGCAAATCGCATGACACATATCAATAAAATGAGAAGCAACACAATCAAAGGAAAATAGAAGAATCGTATATGAGGCATACCCAGTAGGGCAAGTATATCAGGCCTTCATCGGCAACAAATTCCAGAACCCCACAATGAGTTGCTCGCTCAAGAGAAGGATTACGAAGTTCAAATAGCATGGGATAGTCAATGTGCAGAGATGCTGTAGAGCAGAGTTTCATCACTAATTGATGTTGTGTAAATCTCTTAATTATAATGACAACAGTAAACATCAAGATCCAGGAAAGAAAGATACGAAAACATATTAGCATGTATAAAAGCAACACAAAAAGTGCAATCATATGAAAAAAAAAAATGAATAGAAACACAAGCAGAAACGATGGAACACTTACCAAGGCGATCAAGAGCTGAGGAAGGCATAATAACTGGAGAAAACAAAGATAAAATACGCTGCGTCTAAGAGTTACATAAGAAAGGGTAGATAGTCTCTGTGAACTTGAAGAAAACAGGAATACAGGATACTTACTTTTATCTCCTTTCTCCAGATGTGGCTGTGACAGAGCAAGTGAGTGTATTTAGAAAATGCAATAACCAAAGCATAATCAAGAACTTCAAACAAAGATCAATATCATCTTTTGTGTGGACGAGCAATGTACTAAAACATTCTTATACATTAGAAAATATAGTAGAAAGCCAACACGTGCCCAAAGACACTCAAGACTGATCAGAGAAGCAAATAATACAGACTCCATCAGTATTTAACAACTTGTAGCTTAGTTCGCTGACCTTATCAATGAAAGAGACTGGGTAACAGCGATAATTCTGTTCAAATGTCGAACTACGAGGATCTTGGGGAGCCTGTGAGTTGAAACAAAGAAGCAAACAAGTGAGCAGAATTGCTTCAGTTTTCCACTATGGGAAAGTCCAATGCATCAGCCAGAGGGAATTTCACAAGCCAAACACTGCAGCTACTACAATGATGCAAAGAGAGTAAGGCACCCGTCAATAGTCTCAAAATGCCAATACAACCAAGTTATGCAAAGAGACTGCAAAGTAGTATGATGAACAAACAATATCTGGGTTATAGCGCAAAACAGGCCATCAATTGGCGATTCGCAATCATATAAAAGAAAAAAGTTCATTACTAACAAATCCATAAAACCAAGGCAATGCAAGACTAAGCTGCAACAATTTTACACGAAGGAACCCTAGCTGGAGAACAACAACAACCGTTGATCAAACATACCATGTCTATTGAGTCAAACAGCATCCACCCCACAAAAGCTGCGAACAAAATAGCAAAAGAAACAAACACATTAGCAGCACAGATTGAAAACCCAGTTCACATCATAACCAACGGATACTGCAGCAACACATTGCATTGGCAAAGAAACATTTGAGATCATAAAAAAATACGCAGAATGGTCGAGACGTCAAGCGAACAACTAAATAACATGAGAAAGAATAAACAGAAGAAATAAAAAAGATGTGAGGAATTTGCACAAAAGAGAAGGAAGAGAAGGGATGAGAGGAAAATACGAGAAGGGAATTGGATCAGGAAGCTTAGGCGCGGTAAGAGTGAAGAAGAGGAGGAGGAGGAGGGTGGTGGTGATGATGGTGGGGTGAGTGACTACTACTGGTGTGTGGGTTGTGAGGAGGAGGAGCAGCTTAATTCAATACTACTACAAAGAAAGAAGGGAAGAAGAATAGCAGCAGTTGCCTCCTCATTGCGGGTGACAATTTCAATTTGCCCTGCTTTTGCTGCTTGGCTTTTTGCCTCTTTTATAAGTGATTTCGTATTTCCACGGACGGATTTTGGTTATTGGATTTGGACCTCCATAATGGGCTCAACGAAAGAAGGGTGTAAATTGGGCTTCTCTTAAGCGCTTTCAGCCCATAACTCTTCAAACAAAACCTAGTAATGCTTTTTGAAGCCCTAATTAATTTATCAGTACACACACACCCAAACAAAGAAGAATACCGCCCTCTCTTTCTTCTCCTACTCGAGCATTGAATCCGTTGTGCCTACGCTTTCTGCTGCAAACAGGCACAGTCTCGGATTCAGAGAAAAAGTTTGGTTCTTCTTATAATTAGAGGTATTGGGAGCTTGTTAGTTTTTGTTTCTTTTAGCTGCCCTTTACATCGAAACGCAGCCATGGCAAAGCGCGAGATATCAAGCACGTTGAAGAATTTGAAGGTACTTGAACACTCAACATATGCAGCTCTTTTTCTTTTCTATTTTCGTTGTTCGATACCATGGCCTTTGATTTGAGGTGGGTCTTGCTTTAATTTATCTGGGATTTGCTTATTTTGCCGAAAGTTTGCTTCTTTTATCTTTTACTGGGGAAAGATGAGCTTATGCAAATCATGTGGTTCATTGAGAGGATATCACTATTTTTTAATTAGTTACGCGCTTTTTTTTTTTTTTGTTACTACAGTTCATGCAAAGAGCGGCTCAGAGAGAGGAGAAACCTATGAAAGAAGAGGAGGTCAAACCTGATGGGAATTTCTCTTCTCCGGGTACCTTTAAGAGATGGTAATGCTGCTAATATCTGTCTAGTATATGCCAGCTTGTGTTATTTTGCAGCTTTTCTTGATGCAAGTTATTTTTCTACTTAAAATCCTGCTTTTGGTGTCAGTTTTACAAGCTATATTGTATGCTATATTAGGCACACCTAGGCACATCTATGTTCTGCTTTTGTTTCCTGTCTTTTTTTTTTTTTTTGGGGTCTGAAAACCTTTGCGTGTAAAGCTTGATTTTAACCTGGGAAGGTGTTTATGTAAAACTTTAGGATTTGGATGTTCCTATTTTCCTTGATTGCACTTACCAAACACTTGCTCTCATGATCTGAGGATGGAGAACTTCTGTCTTTTTTTATTCTGTTTTGCAGATTCTGATCTTCAATAGTTACTTAATCGTCCCACATGCTTGGTGTAGTAATTCTTGACATTACAGTGTTATATTCTCACTTAGCTTTTTGTTTTTTGTATGTGGAAATGCAGTGTCGTAATAATGGAAGGGGATCCCCATCCGGGAGCTGTTATAGGTCGGATGTCCTTTCGAAGTTTCAATCCTTCTGTCGATGTGAGTATAATAGTCCGAGTCATCTGATTCTTTTTTTAATGAATAGTCAGCCCCTGTGCTTGCTTCTCTGCTGATTTATGCTCTCCTGCTATCAAATCCAATTGTCTTGGTAGAAACTCAATGAAGAAGCTTCAAATCCTCATACTCTAGCATCTAATTCAAATGCTACTAGTTTTAGTGGGCAGAGAGGAAAGACATCTTTTAGGTGGGTGGTTTAACTTTTCTAGTTCTTTTTTCTTTCTGTTGCCCCAGTTCCTTTGTTGGGTTAATGTTCTTAAGATTCTGTGTACCTCTTTTCTATTTCTTGAAGTTCAGTGGGCTAAATCACGTCCATTTATGCAAACAGTAAATTATATTAGGCAGATGTGGTTGTCTTTTCACAACTGAGAATATCAATCCTAGGGTTTACCTTATATATGGTTGCTGGTGTTTATTGGACTAACTTTGGCTTTGCCATATTATTGTCACTGCCTTTGCTGGGCATAGTTTTTGCATTTTAAAGATGATAAAAATGGAAGAACTATAAATGCACAGAAGCAGACACTTCACTGTTTGGCTAGAAGTTGAATTATGTGATTAGTTGTGTATACCTTGCGGAAGTTTTCTTTTTCCTTGGTGATTTTAACTGGCATTATTTTCCTCTACATTCCTGCAGAGAAGATGAATCTCAACCAGATAGAGCAGCGAGCTCAAACTCAGGTGAACAAAAATCTGAGAGTAATGGAGACCTTAAAAGAAAACACTCCGAAGTAGTATCAGAAACACAGAATTCAAATGGGTCTTCTAAGACTCAGGGCGGTCAACTGTCATCACCAAACAGCAGTAAACGCTCCTTCAAGCAGCCAAAGCACGGAAAACTGGATTGGAGTGTCCTCATGCCGAAAGGTAAAAACAGAAGAGAGTGAGCATAGGGCATAGCATACCTTAGCAGTTGTGAGTACGCTTCTGTTTACCATAGGGATCTGTAGGATTTGCTTCTGTAACTGTTTGTACGTCTGTTCCCTTTGTTTTCTTGAAATTTTTGACTTCCATAGGAAAAACAAATCTGTAAACTTGCTTCTATCTAATCTGGAAAATGCTTCACCAACGGAATCAACAATTCTGTTTATTGGTTTGTGTGTTTATGTAGTATTACTCATCTAATTTGTGTTCAGGTTCACTCTGTTTCGCAATTTCACCCCGTGACTTGGGGCTTAAATGTTATTTGGCCCCCTTTCTCTATGGCAAATAGGTGGAAATGGATTATTAGAACTAAGAATAAGCTTTTTATAAATGGAGTTGTGATGGCAAGGATTTTTCCACCACAAAAGTCCTACGTGTGGTAATAAGAAGTCAGGACTTTGAGTAACACTTGACCTGTNCATCAAAAGCTTTTTCAGATTAAAGCATATCTCTAATCTAATGGGCGATGCCTGTTGTTGTTGATGACCCTTTAATTGCTTGGTTACTTTGCTTTGCATTATATAGTTAGAAAGGGAATAATACTTGCAACTCTCTTAGTTAGTATAGCTGTTCATTCTCAAGAATCACCGATGACCAAGCAGGGAACCCATGAAATAACCTTGCCTCCATCTTAAGGTTCGAAATTGTTCTGCATTACTCTGGAGTAGCACCAAGCTGACCTCCAATTTTGGTGTCTCATAATGTTACGATTTCCCCTATCCATGAGCTTATATGTAGCCAACAAGCAGTAGAAGTTATAATTGTTTCCCTTGGAACATCTTTGAAGAAGTGAAAGGTGTCTACTGAATGCAAATCAGACTTTAACTTCGATATGAATCAAAGGATTTTACTTCATTGACTTCTAGTTAGAATACCTTGATAATAACATAATATCACATCTCGATGAAGGATATAAATCAACCTGCTAATATTTTACAACGTCATAATGCAGAATAAAGGATTGAGATAGAACTAAAGCACTAACCTACAAGGCTGTGCCTAACAGAAATCACTAAGTAGTTATGGACCAACCATCATTAATGACTAACTCTAAGCAGTTACAAGCTTGTGTTTCTGTCACTTGTGGACTGGTTTCCAAAATGACAGAGCAAGGATTATTCTCCCCTTCCATCCCTGTAGCATCCACTGACCATCCTGATCGACAACAAAATCCTTATCATACTGGGACTTCACCATAGATCTGACGCTACTGAAGAGTTCCTGGTCTAAAGGAAGCTGCCTGAGTCCAGCTCGCAGATTTCTTGCCTGCCATTGCTTGTACGTCTCTGGTCTTTCAACTCTTGCTGCACCTTCACAGGCTACTACGTTCATGATGTCTCTTCCAAGATTTTCACTCTCATATAGCAATCTCTCTTCATCCTCACGAGGCACGTTCTTCTCGAACATATCAAACATTGAGGAGAAGTGGAATAGAGCCTCCCTAAACCGAGTGACAAAGAAGGGAGCATTGTAGGTGCCATTCCAAACTCCATGGATGAATATGTCTGGCTTGATCCTCTCGATCAATGTAAGAACAGTGTCTCTTGGACTGCCTAGGGCAACTGTGTCATCAGGGATGTTCCTCAGACGATGCAAGCAGTTGACAACAGTGACCTCATCTCTGTCAATGTTAAGATCTTCATACTTGATGGTTTCCCATTTCTGTGCTATGGACTTGTACTCGAATGGAACACCAAACCTCTGACAGTATTTTTGCAAGCGCCGGCCAGTCTCCTCCACCCTTTCAGCTGGCCTGAAACCTGGTTGAGGAAGCTCAATTCCTGTAACACGCAATTTGGGAGGCCCCTGAGGCCTTTCAGATAGGCGCTGGATAAGGCAAGGCCATTGAAAACCATACAGAATGCCAAAATCAATGATGTGCAGCCTTGTTGCCTTCTGTGCCAGTTTCAGAATTGTCCTGTTGGCAAAGAAATGTGTCATCCTCAAAAAGGGGGATGTTCTGATATATAGATGGTAAGCTTTCAACATCTTAGCTGCGGATGATGTGCTGCTCACTATAGGTGTATGCGGAGGTAGATTGCTGCCAGCTAAACGTGCCTCAAGGGCATTAGCAAACCAATATGCCAATCTTTGGTTTCCATCACCAAAGCGAGAAGAATGCTGCCTAATCTGCTGGAGCAGTTCATTTGCATTTCTCTGGTCACCTATCGCCACAGCTTGGGCACATTGAGTTAGGAGAGTTGACAAATCCACCACCTCTCTCTCACTTCCCCGTTTCTTTGGTCGCCCTGTTCTTCCATTAGACCCTTTTTTCTGCAGATTATTACTCGCTCCATTAGGCAGCTTCTCCTTGGGAACACATGATTCAGTTGAATTGGGGGCAGGACGAGGACAAAGCAACACCTTGTCAAACAAATCAGTATCCTCGACCTCCACAGCAGAAATTGCAGATTGCTTGTTGCTCCTCTCTCCTTCCAAATAACCACTGTTCCCACGCTGATAATTTTTCCTTCCCCGTGAACTACTACTAGTTGGTGAGTAGTCTCTGGGCTGATTTTCTGCAGGCTTCAGTGAGTTGCTCTCTGAGGTTGTAACGCAAGAATCTCCATCAGAAGGGGATCTGTTTTCTTCTCCTACACCTCTCCTATTCACCTCTAGAGGGTGTATCTCATTCAACAAATCTGGCACCAGAAGGGTACTTTCAGGAGAGTTGACAAAAGGACTCTGCTGCAAATGGGAAAAATCTAAACCATCCTGGTGAAGAATCCAATTAGACTCTCCACCCAGCAGAGAGTCAACAGTAGGGTAGCTATTACATGAAATGCAACTGGCATCTGGGCTTTCGACACTTTTCTCGAGACTAGGAGAATGGTCTGATGGAGGAGGAGGAGGAGGAGGATGGTCCTGAACAAGCACATCATAGAAGGATTTCTCAGCTGCTTGTAGGGCTAAACAGTCCTGCAACATACAGGGTTTGCTCTCCAGGTCCTCCTCTTCCATGAGCATATCACTAATGTACTTGAGAGTAACATTATTGGTTGTATAATCTCCAACCGAGTTTGAGTCAGCAGAATAAGATGTTGAGTCACAAGGCTGGTCAGGATTGGTTGGACTAAATGGTGATGGGGTATGATTAATCAAAGAACTGCTGTCTCTGCACCCATTTAGAAGATGATCCCTACTTAAAGGGAAAGAACCCAGGCCGTGCTCAAAGTTGAAGGTATTCATGTAATTAGGGTACTCTTGGAAAAGGGTATCCATCAACAACAATTTGTGAGGAGGAAATGAAAACAAGATAAAGCAAGTAATAGCTCAAATACCACCGGATTTAACAAAGAATCAGGCTTGGCAGATAAAGAACAATTCTTGGTTGGAGATATATCAAGAAACTGGAAAAAGCACAGAGGATATAATATAGGAGAAGCTAGAAATCCCAAACCCGGAAGGAACTTTTGTAGATAGATTATCAAGAGCAAGGAATTATCCACAAAAACTGCCCTTAATAGTGAAAAAAAAAAGGGATCAGAATAGAGATGGAAAAAGTAAACAAAGCTATAGTAGCCCCCAGCTAGGCGGAAGAACAATCTAGAGTAGACAAGAATTGCAGGGTACCTCAAATATGAGACCACACAGCTACTCTGACTCCATAAAGCATGGACCTCAAATGAGTTGCTGCTGCTGCTAATATATATTTAAAGACCAAACCTTTAATCACTATTGCGCTCTAAGAAGTGAGAATTGAATAATAATCCTCTTTTTAGTGGCAGAGAAAAAGAAAATGTGACCTTCCTGGAAGGTACTAGCTAGCATGATAAGGGAGGAGGGAGGGAGACAGATCCTCAGCCGCCACATTATACTAATCTGTGTGATTCGAATATTATCAATGTTGTTGGTTCAATCGTTAGTGGGTTACTCATTGGTTTTATGTGGGGCCGTTAAGACACTGTAATATAATATGTGACATCATTTGACTTTTGGACGAGGTTTAGTTAACTTGTTAATTATTTTTGTAAGAAAAGCTTTATATGCTTGAGCAACAAGCTTTGACCAGCTGCGTTGATGCAGTGGAGAGGGTCTGGTGTTCACATGCACAAGTACTAATAACACTGTCCCAATTCATGTTATATCCTTTTTTAAGTATTAATTGAATTTTGGATTCATATATCATGAGAGACAGTGAGAATATTTACTTGATCCAGGGGCTATCTTTTTTATGATTTCGAGCATTTATTTAGGTATATTCCTTTTTGACTCATCTGGTACAGGCAATCCATGTAAACATCTCTTAAGTATATATTTCATACCCGAATCGCTTAAATAATGAGTAAAAGAAACCAAAGAGAAGTATCAATTTTCCAGTGTTTTTTTTTTTAGCTAGACAAAACGAGGCCAATGCCTAGGTGGTTAAGGAGAATTTCAGTACACAAATCCTGGGGTTTAAAATATTTAATAAAATAAATTTGAAAGTAAATTTTTTATTCTTCCCCACTAGATTTGTTTTTTTTTTTAATGCAAACCCACTAGATTTGTTAGATATGATTAATTCTTAATTAATATAAATATAACGTAATCATAAGTAACTACTTCAAAAAATTGTTTCCTTAAGCAAAAATATCAATTTAGACATTATAAAAAAATTTACTAAATTCAATCATTAACTATTAAAATTTGAAATATTATTTTCTTTTTTTAGTGACTTATAATGCCAGCGATTGACCCGGCTCAAATTAAGATTGGTTAGCACCAAAAAATCTTTAAAGATTGATAATTAAGAAAAACAAATTCATGGCATGAAAAAGACCCTATGGTTATTTCATTTTAACACGATGCTAATCTCAAAACACATGTTTCATATGCTTGATGTACGAGATTATTAATTTCATATGCCCTAGTGTAGAAGGACTCCTTTGTTCCATGTTTAACAATCAAATCCACATTCACCTCCATACTATATACAATGGATTATGTTTCTTGACTTGTTTGGAAGACCTTATAAAAATAGATTTGAACAAATAGATCCTATAATTAATAGTCAATTCGGAATTATAATGAAAAATTGAGTTTACTTTTCTGCTAACTCAACCTCCGCATATGTATTGAATACTATCTCATGATTAGTATTAATTGGACTTGATTTCTTGTTAGAATTCTCATATTCTGGTTTGATTAATATTGAAGATAAACTAAAATTTAGAGAGGTTACAGGTTGTGCACCTAACAAGTCATCATGAGACGGAGAAGATCTGATGGGCATGACATGTAATGGTCAAAATTGCATTTCAAGAAACAGTAATGGTCAAGATTGAATTAAATTGTTGATATTAATTTATTTAGCGAGGGATTATATCTTTAATCACCTTCCGCGTGGATGTTCCCCCTCGCTCACGTATGCAAATACATCATTATCTCCTCTCTCTTTTGCTGAACAAGAGAAATATTACATCATTGTGTGTATAAGAGTTTGATTTACACAGATAAGGGATCTTTCAGAGAATAAATATATATGTATTTATGGAATGACTGACATTTTCCAGCTTGAGATCGTTAATGTTATAGAATGAATTTACCATGAAAGTTGAAGATTAATGATTGGTCAAGAATGGGTCATGATCGCTGGTGACTCATGTTAGTTGTAAAGTGGATGCTGCGTTGCTACTATATTTAATTACTTGAATTATTGGTGATCGAGAGGGCTGGGGAAGTAACTAGGAAGGTGCATTATTGAATCTTTAGGAACATTCGGGAACTTGGGATCGGAGTGCTATTAATCATATCGAATACTAGTTAGTGACCATTACAAATGCATTTTGGACTGTTTTCAGTCACTTTAGTTTTCACTTTCATCACCTAATAAATTTAACATCAATAAAATTTCGGATTTGTATTAAATGTAAAAGTGATTACATGGTGTGTGGACCTTTTCCTAATACAAGTGGAGCAAGAAGTATAAATTTACAATTTTTATGTAAAATCATTCCATGAATCCTGTTATATACATGCTTAGATGTACTTAAACAAGTTTTCCTTTTCTTTCCTTTTTGGTATATTTTGCGTCCTTACATATTTCAGGTCTTTTGGTCCCTAGTCTAAACATTGTGTGGACGGCAAGGGATAGATATAACTTATAAGGGCCAAAAATTAATCTATTGGTGTAGATGTGGCATTTGATGTGATCATAGAAGGAAGAAATGCTCTCACTTTATACAATGTTGGTTTAATGTATAACACGAAGGAATTTGGTTAAAATAAAAAAAAAAATAGAGGAAGAGATTCATGAATGAAATAAAATTAAAATAATTGGGTCGAGGGCCAATTCTTGTTATCATTAGTGGCCCTTAGCAGTAAGCAAACGATCAATACTATAGCATAATGTTTTTTTTTTTTGATAATTAGCATAATGTTAAGTATATTATACATATTTAATGAAAAAAATGCATATATATCTTGATAACATATATATAGTTAATTATTTTAAAAGAAACGAAACGATTTTACTTTCATATATCTTGAACAAAATCATTCCTAAATTACAGAAAGAAAGTGGATACATGCGATTAAATTATGAAAGCAAAGGATTGCAGTAGAGTGAAGTGAGCATTCGATTAGCATCAGACAATCATGCGGGTCCAATTTTGTATTATGAGACAAACTTTTCGTTTTATTGACTTAATCAAGAAGAAGAAGAGACCGGAACTGTTTGAGAAAAAAGGGACCGGAGCCGCCGGTTCCCAACTGCAAACCTATCTATCATGGCATCCTCGCTTTTCAATTTTGCTTTTGACCTTCTTTATCTTTAAGGGAAGATCTTAACATGCAAATAGACTTGAAATGTGTCAATTTATTATTTATTATTGATAAGAAATTTAATTTTGACTATTCTGAATAATTAAACCAACTTTATAAATGTATGTATGAAATTAATTAGTTTTAGAAATTCATGTATTAAGTTGATCTACGAAATTGATTAAACAAGACAAATTAGTGTATTAAATTGGATATTTTGTCTGTTGTCTTATTCAATACGACAATCGGAACTTAATCCCTAGATTTTTATTGGTTCTCTTATTCATGATATGGCTCTTAAAGCTTATTATAGAGAGGTCTTTTTTTTTGGTGTGACTTATAGAGAGGTCTTTAATCTTTGGAAGAACCAAAATATGATTGACCAAATTCTTTCCGTGGAGGAAAAGGTTATTAGACGTGTCTAAGAAGTAGCATATATATCTTCTTATGATAATACCAAACAAAAATTTAATGATAATGCCAATCATAAATGACTATTCTAAATGATGTGTTTGTTGAGTTTTTTTTTTTAAAAAAAAATGATGTGTTAGTATCCTAATATCCAAAACTTAGTGACTACTATCTTTTCAACTATAGGGTATATAGACCATTGAATGAAGGAACTTTACTCTTGGACCGACTATTGACCTGACATAACTTTCTTGCATGGAAAGCGCAGCTGATTAGAATGCATAGGATAGGACAAGATTCATTTTCCTTTCAGCCCCCCAAATGAGAAAAGTTCCTCAAATGATTATGTTGGCAACACTATTGCAAGGTAAGGTTGGCCAGAAATAGACGCGATCGATCCCATCATCTTCCATAAACTAATGCTATGCAAATATTTAGTCTCAACTTTCTTTCAGCCATTCAATTACACTCGATTTTATCTTTATCTTGTTGAAAAAAAAAAAAGAAATTCACTCTATATTTTTTTTACCCAAAAACAGAATGTAAAATGATTTGACATTTACACTCCAGATTCATCCCACCTTTCTGATGTAATTTCTGTCCTTTCTAACCCACTTGGCCACTAAAAAGAGTTCGGACCCTTTTAATTGGATGTTTAATTTAATAATGATGATGATAATATGAGCCATGCTGTTTTTTACTTTTTTAAGTATTTGTGTTTCGAATATTGCAGAGGTGCGTCATGCGTGGAGTTTTAGCTTTGTGGTGCCGATGTCAGATGGTTTATGGAGAATTCTTTCGTCAAGCATCCAAATTGGCCCAGCAGGATATTCAATGCCTTCTAGTTATAGTGATGAACAATGAACTATACTACTTGGTTAAGCTAGCTATTAATACATTGATTAATTCTAGGTGGATTTCTGCCTAGAGCAATATTAATTAGCTGAATTCAAGAGTTTGATCGGGTTAGCATAGGCATGTGGTGTGGATGATAGATGAAGGGCAAGTGTCACGTTGTCTTCCAAATTGCTAATCCTACACATCTTAAACTCATCATCTATTGAGCACACCCATCTAATGTTGTTTTCTATCTTTTTGTTAACTGTGAAATCTACAATTCTGTTCACACTAAAAGTGGAATGAAAAAATGAAGAGCATATCTACTAAATATGCCTAAAATCCTAACTTCAGCTGTATGGGATCCTTCTTTTGACATCCGGTGATGTTGAGATTTGAGTTAGTTCAGTGTCTTAAAATTAATATAGGCACTACTTAGGATTCTTCATTCTAGTCAGTCAGTGTCCTACTTTCAAAACCACACGCAAGTCTTCCTTAAGAATATGGAAATCCAAAGTTTGATTTGATTGTACTTATATAACCGGCTTTGGTTTTCATGGTACATACAAGCTCTTTATGTGACTGAGATAAAAGTCCATTGGTTGACAGAGATCGTCAACAAAATAAAAAACAATGGAAAGTTAAAGTTAGATTTGGGTCAGTACTGCTTGTAATTAAGTTGCCCACATAAAGCAATGTAAAGTGTAAAACCAAGTTGCAACCCTTTTTATCAATGATAGTTCAGAGTTGTATTCTATATCATACATACGAGTCTTAATTCGAAATTGACCGTATCAATGATGAAACTCTCAATTTTTGGTCTTCACTCTTACTCGCACACTGCAATGAAATGTCATTCCCATGATCCAATAACATTTCTACACCTATTTGAGGGAGCAGATCAACAATTTTAGAATGAACTGGCACTTCTCTAAAAGAAAATATTAAAAATGACAAAGGCCAAAATCTATATAGTAGATACTACATAGGAATGAGTGACTAATACATCCAAAATGTTTAAACATCTACACAAGCAACATGTTGTTGTTTAACATCCCCTATGCTATGCAGGCACCCAGCAAGAGGAAGCATACAAGATCCTACCCTTCCATCCCTGCAGTAACCAGTTATTGTCTTGGTCAATCACAAAGTCCTTGTGGTAATAATTCTTAACCTTGTCTTTAAACTTTGTCATCTGCTCCTGGTCTAATGGGAGACTCTTGAACCCTGCCCTTGTAGTCCTTGCTTGCCACTGCTTGTATGTCTCAGGCCTGTCAGTCCTTTCCCTACCCTCACATGCTACCGCATTCATAGCTTCCCGCCCATACAACTCACTCTCAAACATCAACCTCCCTTGATCTTCACGGGGTAAAGTAGATTCAAGCATGTCAAACAAGGAGGAGAAGTGGAAAAGCGCCTCCCGGAATCGGGTGAGGAAGAAAGGAGCATTGTAGGAACCATTTACAACAGTGTGGACAAAGATATCAGGGTTCATTCTTCTGATGAAGTCAAGGACAGCAGCCCTGGGGCAGTAGTTTGCTTCAACCGTCTCATCAAATAAGTTCTTGAACCGCCCCAGACAATTCACAGCAAGCACCTCCTCATTGCTCCTCAGTTTGAGGGCTTCCATTGGGATGCTTTCCCAGTCCTTAGCTGCTATTGGATTGTATTCAAATGGAACAGAAAACATCTGGCAATACTTTGCCAACCTCTTTCCGGTCTCCTCGATTCTTTCGGCTGGCCGGAAACCATGTTGGGGCAGCTCTATTCCTGTCATGCGTAACTTGGGAGGGCCACCAGGTCTCTCTGAGAGGAGCTGAATAAGAATTGGCCACTGAAACCCATACAGGACACCGAAATCCACAATGTGGAGAGTTGTTGCTTTCTCAGCTGCATCAACAATGGCTTTATTAGCAAAGTACATGGAGAGTTTCTTAAAAGGGGTGGAATGGAGGTGAGTTTTGTATGCATTCAACATGTCAGCAGCTGTTGTTTTCTTTGATACAAGAGAGGTGAAAAATTCCTGCATTCCAGCAGCACTGCCTGCCAAGCGTGCCTCAAGACCATTGGCAAAGTAATGAGCCAGCCTCTGGGTGCCATCACCAAGAGAAGAAGAGTGCTCCCTAATCTGCTTCAACATCTCACTAGCTGTCCTGCCGTCATTGGAAGAGACTGCCTGAGCACAGAGAATCAAGAGAGCCCTCAAATCCACTGTTTCCTTCTTTTTCCCTTGTTTTCTACCCTTACTTTTTCCACCATTAGATCCACTTGGCTTTTCATCTTGAGCTGAGGTTTTCTTTGCCACTTCTGGATTAGCATCTCCTTCACAGCTTGATGGATCACATTTCCCTCCTCTCCAAAGCAGTATCTTATCAAACTTCTCTGACAATTCACCCTCTTCCACATAAACTGCAGACTGCTTGTTAGTCCTCCCTTCCTCTAAATCTAAATCCTCCCTCTCATGATTCTTCCTGACCCTTAACTCATTATTAGGAGAGTTTGCCCTCTCAATTTTCTCTTGCTTCACCCCCATCACTGAAGCCGCCTCTTCCTTCCTCCTCTCTGTAGAAAATGGGTTGCTCTCCAAATCAATAACCAATTGACTAACACAGGGAAGGAACTTACTAGCTTCCTCTAACCCTCTTTTGAATTGCAACACAGATTCCTCATCACTAAACATACTCTGCACCATCTTACTCGCAGAAGAACCCATAAACTCATCATTCCCATAAAGCTCATGACTGGGTTGGGCCTGGGACTGGTCAAGCAGAGAGCTTTTCTCACCAAAACCATTAGTACCAACAGAAGCAGCAGAATTGGTAGAGGTAGTGCTAGTGCTAGTGCTAGTGGTAGGGGAGGTACTAGTATTACCTACAAGATCACTGCCACTTGCAAAGGGATAACTATCAGGGCTTTCATGATTGATGTAAGAGTGCAGGGGTGAATTAAGGGAAGGAGGATATTGCTCACCAAGTACATCGTACAGAGACTTCTCCGTGGCTTTAAGAGTGAAAGGATCATAGAACATATGCGGCTTTTCTTCCATATTTTCTTCCATGAGCATTTGGCTTATGTACTTAAGAACTGGGTCTGAAGACTCGCTGTCCTCAGAAGAAGAAGGAGAAGAAGAAGAAGAAGAAGAAACATTTCCCTGATCAGGACTCCACCCGGAGCTGGAAGGAGAAGGACCAAAGGACTCTCCATCCCGGCTCAAGCTTGTAGAAGTAGGCACAAACAACCCTTCATCTGGGCTCAAACTAAAAGATAGACTATCATTGTGGTCTGTATAATCAGGGGGAATATTATTCAGGAAGCTGAAATTATCAGGGGAAGGGATATCGAATTTCAATCCATTTTCACTAATATGGTACAGGTCTGGATTTTGGGAGGTGGATTGTTGCTCATCAAGGTCGGAATTCTGGGGGTAATCATCAGAGTATCCTGAGTAGTTCCTATCCATGACGATCCTATATCTAACTCAAAAAAACTCCTCCTACGACTAGTCAAACCACCCAAGTTTTGCAGTGATATATATGAAACAACAGGTATAGTTGAAGGAGATTAAAACCTCAAATATGACAAGAAGAACAGGATCTTATGTAACAGGAAAAGCTGCAAACTATTTCCACAAACATTTCTAATCCAGGTGAAGAAAACTTAAGAAAACTAAGACATGCAAAAAGGAAGTATATAGCAGGGGATAATAAGTACCAAGTAGCTGGAGAGCTGGTACCGTAATTGTAGAGACAGAAGAGGCAGGAGAACTCTCTGGATTATAAAAGCAGGGGATGAATCAGGTTTCATTAAAACGAACATTCATGGAAGCTGGGACTTGAGGAATAAAATATTGCAAGAAATTAAGTGAGACAAAAAATAAAAAAAAAAAATGAGTCTTGGGTTGTGTGAACAATCTTTCAAAGATTATATGTATACGTAATTCCAAAAAAAGATTATATGTATACGGGCTATTATTTCTAAATAGATTTCTGGTTTGTCAAACAAGTAAGTGTTTGACTGTCTTGTTTCGTGGCTTTATAGTTTTGATTTGTTTGGCTCCGTCCATGTGGCTTTATTAGCAGGGACCCCACTAAACAGACCTCAACAAATCAGCGTAGGGCTAAGTATAAATTAGAAGTCAACATGTTAACTCTATTTTAAGGTAATAAACATACTAGTATAATTTTCAACGGTTTCTTTCAGGGCAAGGTATGAACAAGGCAAATTTACAAACAGATCAATTAGCTGACAAACCAAGGTTGTGATGGTGATGCGAGTTCAAACTTGACGGTTGTAGTGAAAGAAATCCGAGAAAAACCTGTTTACTAATTGAAAAGCCAGCCAGTTGTAATTTTGCATTAAGAGTTTATTCATGGTTTCTTAAGGTAAATTTTGGGTCTTTTGTGTTTCTCGTAAAGTGAAACAATAGCTGACAATTGGTCCCCGACGACGAATCATGATCGGAGTTGGAAAAAAAAAATGCCCAAAAAAATGAACGGAATGACAGGTCAAAGTACGATGGATGACCTGAAGCCACCGGTTTACGTAAAGTTTTCTTGTCCACCAAGCCCTCTTTTTTTAATGATCCATATATATTTTAGTGTCAGGTCAAAAGCATTTTCTTCGAGGAAAAAAAAATATCAAATCTTTTTCAAAACTTGAGAAGCAAGAATCGATATTCTCTAAGATTCCTCTTCATTCAGTCAAATGTTATATGGGTAAAGCTAATTCTATTTTGAGCCCCAAGAGCCCGTATCCAGCAGATTGAAGGAGTATAAAATTTCTTCTATTATCAAATGTCCTTCTTTTTTATATACGTACACTGTACTTTAAAATTAGAACAATTTAACAAATTAGTATCCTTAATTAGAGCCTGTTAGTTTGTCGGAGAATCCAAGAAAACGTATGTGCATACGTATGCCTCTCTAATTTTATTATAAGTTGAAACGAAAAACAATAGTTATATGTTGTTGGCTCAATATCATTAATTTTTCTTACTAATAAACTGACACATTACTGCAATTTTCTGCAAATTGAAAGTTTCAAATTCGAATCCCAACATCTAAACTAAAAAAATAATTGATTTCTTAGTATTAGTGCCTCAATCTACGTACTCACATGCGCATTGTTCTTTATCTAAACTGAACAGATGCAGAGTTTGAATAGCGAGAAAATAAGTTGTATCAGCACATTCAGTTTTGGTACTATTAGATCGTAGATCTCTTTAGGCATATTTGATATGTTTATTGGGTTAATATTATATTAGTTTTGGTATCAATCAAGACCTGCCAAATGATTTCCCACGAATACTTTTTAATTTGTTCTTGTAAACGGATACCATACCATGTCCAAGTACAAACTAAAGTTAGATAATAATAAAACAAAAAAAAAAAAAAGAGTGCAAACTAAAGAATAAACTATTGGGTGTTGATGACAACAAAAGCAAGCAAGTATAAGAAGTAACCGACAGAAAGAGGTCCATAAAGTCTAGCTCATTATATTACCTCATTTACAATTGGTTGTGCAACAAACGAATAGAATATTCTTGTTCCAAAAAAAATATATTGAATATTGATTAATAAAAAAAAACTAGTAAAATGTGCTAAGTCATTTCAATTTTGCATGCTTTGGTCATTTGATCCGGACCAATTCTAGATTTTGACAGGTGAACCCACCTAAACGGATGAAGAGAAGACTGGTTTTGAGGCAAAATTGCTTCCAACATATTTAATGGACCAGCCATCCTATCCAACACAGTTGTTTATTTCTAAAATGCAATATTCTTATGAGACTGCTCTCGGGTTGTGGATAGAACAGAGATAGGGGACCTGGGATTTACTTGGTCAATATTATTTCCTCTACTACTAACTTACTATTGCAATCAATATCATGATCGAGACCCTCCTACATCGACCTAAACCCATATCAGTAATGGATTCCGCTTTTAACGTCTAATTATAAAGCACTAGTAATCACATGAGGATTTGGGTAACTTTTGATACACCCCTTTTTAAAAAAAACCTTTGACTTGACGTTCAAAGATGGCAACAAGTAGCTGATTAATTAAGTACCTAACTAGGGGTCAACTTTCCCCCAACTAATTCTCAGATGCATTGAATGTTTCTTCTACATCCAAAGCAATGTTTCCCCACCACTAATGCTGCCTGGGACCACCCGGACTTCCTATGTTTGTGATAACTTTTTTCTTTCTTTTTCTGTTGTAATGAAGTGTTTTGGCTAATTGAAGTCTATCAGAAAACGACTAGAGGACACGGCGTAATTGTGGTCAAGGTACTAGCAGCCCAGTAGCTGGTGCAATACCAAAAGTGACAAGTAGAAATAAATTAGCACGCCTGTGGTTTTTGTGCCTCACGCCTTGCAGAAATTGAACACAGCATTTCCAATTTTCTTACAGTACTGGACGTTTTCACTTTTGAGGTAACAACCATACATTGTAAGCTCTTGCACAAACAACTGCAATGAAACTGTAAAAGAACTCCCAGCTGCCTCCAAATTTTTGTACCATAGAAACTGCAGAAGGTCTTCTGTGATTAATAGCAAAATCCAAGAAAAAATGTGAACAAGCAAGAGTCACTGTTGTTCTAATGTCCTGATGAAGTTCATTGTTCTATTATCCCGGTATGGGAGCCTGCGATGACAGAAGAAGCATGAGGACTAAGAAGAGAAAAGAAAGGAATCATCACACAACTACTTGGCCATTGATAATTTGATATGTTTACCATGCTTTGCATCTCTTTGCTTGGAACTAGTAGATATATAGATAAATAAAGAAGAATTGTATCGCAATGGTAAAAGAACTGCGTAAGAGACATTGGAATTAGAGTGCTAAACAGTGTCTCCAAGAGCTATGTCAAACAAACTACCAGCTACTACTATCAAATATCACACATATGTCAGTTAAAGCTGGATAGAAAACTGTCAAAAGTAATGGTAAATGATCATCTGGGTCACTAGGGGTTCCTAATAAACAAAATAACACAGAGTAAGTGTGTTAGACAGAACAAATCCAAAGCCAACCAGGTTCTGCTACAACTCCTCTTCTGTTTAACTCCAAAGTCCCAGAATTTTTGCATAAATGGATCAATAAGCACAAGGACGACTCCTCCTCCCCCTCCATCTAAACAATGCTGCTTTAACACACAAGCCATGTCATTACTAGGCAGGAACCCAAGCAGATGATGCATAACCAATCCTTCCCTTCCACCCTTGCAGCATCCAGACGCCATCTTGATCAACAACAAAATCATCATGGTAGCCTGCCTTCACCTTACATTTCAGTTTATTCATCACAAGAGGGTCCAAAGGTAGCGGTTTCAACCCGGCCCTCATGTTTCGAACCTGCCATTGCTTGTATGTCTCAGGCCTCTCAACCCTCTCTGAGCCCTCACAGCCTATAACATTCATGGCCTCCCGCCCATAGAACTCTTCCTCAAACTTCAACCTCATTGGATCTTCTTGAGGCATGTTAGTATCACACATATCAAACAATGCCGAGAAGTGGAAGAGTGCCTCCCGGAATCTTGTCACAAAGAAAGGGGCACTGTATGATCCATTAACTATAGCATGGATAAAAATCTTTGGATTTATCTTCCTTATCAAGTTTAAAACAGCAGTCTTTGGACTATTAACCACAACTGTCTCATCAAGTAAGTTCTTAAACCGGAAAAGACAATTGACAACAACAACTTCACCATCATTGATCTTCAAGTCACCAAGTTGAATAGTCTCCCATTTCTGTGCAATACCATTATACTCAAAAGGAACGTTGTGGCGTTCACAATAATTTGCCAAACGGACACCTGTCTCTTGAACTCTCTCAGCTGGTCTGAAACCACTTTGGGGAAGTTCTATTCCTGTTATCCTCAGCTTGGGAGGCCCACCGGCTCTCCTTGAGAGACGATAGATGAGACCAGGCCACTGGAAGCCATATAGTATACCAAAGTCTATTATATGAAGTGTGGTTGCGTTTTCAGCTGCCTTAAGAATATTATGGTTAGCGAAGATGATGGCCATCTTCTTAAATGGACAAGTTGAAATATAAGCATGATAAGCTTTCAACATGTCCGCAGCTGATGTTTTATCAAAAGAGAGAGCAGTGTAGATTTGTGCTCCAGTGCCAGCTAAACGTGCTTCGAGGGCATTAGCAAAGCAGTGTGCCAACCTCTGAGACCCATCGCCAAAAGGAGAAGAGTGCTGCCTGATCTGCCTCAGCAGTTCATTGGCGGTCCTGCAGTCATTGGATGAGACAGCTTGTGCACAAAGAATCAGAAGAGTCCTCAAATCAATCACGTCCTTCTTATTGCTTTGTTTCTTAGTGCGAGATTTGCCACCATTAGATCCATTTACTTTCCCATTCTGTTGCGATTTCTGGTTTGATTCACTCTGTGGAGCCTCATTAAGCATACATTGAGGAGGCCTACATCCTTCCCCACTACAGACTAGCACCTTATCAAACATTTCGGACAGTTCAGTCTCATCAACAGAAACAGCTGACTGCTTCTTGCTCCTCCCTTCCTCCAAATCTTCATCTTCCCTGTCATGATGATTCTTCTTTCCCCCTAACAAACTAGGCATATACTCCCTGTCTTCCTTCTCTACCTTCACTTCCACCTCTGGATTCCTTTCCTTTGACTCTGACTTCAACATATATGTGTCTACATCAATAACCAGCGGACTAACCTTAGGCAGGAACTTGCTAGCTTCCTCTACACCCTTTTTAAACTGCAACGCCAACTCACTCTCACTAAACATATTTGGTATAACAATCTTATCCACGGAAGGCCCCAGCACTTTATTATCACTATCCAACAGCCCTTTCTGAGATTTTGACGATGATTGAGGACTGGGAGTAGCAGTAGATTGGAATACGAAATTGGTAGGAAGAGGCGTTTGCATAAATGACGGTTTCACCTCCACAAAATCACCATTCCATTGAGTATCAACAGAACTCCCGCCATTAAAAGTGGAACTACTATTGGCACTACAGTCACTGAAATTGCTAGACAATCCATTATCAGGGCTATCAACCAAAAACTGGTCACTGAAATTGCTAGACAATCCATTATCAGGGCTATCAACCAAAAACTGGTCACCATAAGAAGAGGAATCATGGGTTGAGGGTGGGTACTTCTCACCAAGAACATCATAAAGTGACTTCTCCGCAGCTTGAAGAGCCAGTGGATCATGAAACATGCAAGGCTTCTCTTCCATGTTCTCTTCCATAAGCATCTGGTTGATATAGTTGAGGACGGTCTCCGAGAAGTCGGTGTCATCAGAGGGCGAATCAACATCCACGCCCATAATGGACGACAAACCAGAGCCGTCAGGATCTGGTTCAGGCAGGAGAAGAGGATTTTCCAGAAAATTGAAGCCTAAATTTGAGGAAGGGAATCCATTTGTGATGTCTGTGTACTGACTTGACTGTGCAGAAACAACCCCATCCTCAAATTTAAAACCATTGACAGAATCAGTAAAATCAGTGAACCGAGCATCCGAACCCATCTTCAAGATCCTGAGTAGAACCGGATCATGCAATATCACAAGCTTAACTCTTTTCCCTAAACAAGCCACAACCCAAATCCAGAGCTGCAAAAAGAGAAGAACTTTAATGAAATTATATAAAAATTCTGTACCAAGAACCAAACTTTCACATCACTTGACACCCACCCAGAACTACCATGGAATTCACAGGAAAAAGAAAAAAAAAAAGAACTACGTATCAGATAAACTGTAACACAATTTAAAAACAGACAGGTACAGGGAACCTTCGAGAAGATTAAAAAAAAAAAACACACTGACATAGAAAACAAAAATCAAAATGAAGCTTCAAGTAGAAGAACCACAGAGATCCATACATTGTAGCTAAGCCAGTGAACCTTATTTCAAACTGAACCAGAAACTCTATACGCTAGAAGAAGCTGATGAAAATGATGGAAGAGAAGGTTATGGATGGTGCGTACCTGTTAAAACCTAGTGAGAGATGGAGAATTCTAAGCGAGAGGAGAGGAACCAAACCACTCACTACCATTAAGTAAATATAAGTAACGCGCTTTATAAAAGGCTTTTTTTTTTTCCTTTTTATATATATGTCGTCGACAAGGAGAATCAAAGATGGCATTTTTTTTTTTGTTGTAGTTGTGTTGTGTTCTTTCTATGTCCGTTAGTAATTTTACTTTATCTTTCTTACATTTCTTGTTTTTAAGACAAAAACATATTTGGTTGCTTTTTATTGTTCGGTCCTCCTGAATATCTTCACTTGCCAAATAAACGGAAAGACATCCTTCTAGAACAAAAATCTTTAAAAAGGACAGGCTTTACCGGGCATCGCCGGTGACACCTTGAGCCCTCCTGCTCGGCTGTGCCTGTGGTGGGGTTCGGTTCACCGCCTCAGCCTGTCACTGCTTCTAATGGGACCCACAAAAGCAGCAGTGGTGAGTCAAAACAGGAGGGACCAATCTTACACGTGTCCACGCGTGACTTGTTGCCTTTACTCGAGTTTGCGGGTGAGTCAATGGAGCGTGGAAATCTCCTGTTTTTGCTTTTTGCCTAATCTGATCTTTTAACACCGACGAGAATGTGATAATAATAATAATAATAATAATAATACTAATAATAATACTAATAATATTGTTCTCAAGAAAAGAAATTGGATAGCGTTGCCCTCTAAATTATTTCATTCTTAAGAAAAGTACCCATTTGCCCCATGGACCCAAGGAGACCAGTGATCCCGGGTGCTTTGACCAATCGGTATTCCACTTGGATCGCGCATCTGGGTATAATGAATGAGCCTCTCAATGACTTTTCTGCGTATATAAAGACTCAAACCTAAAATCTCACTTAAACAACCCACATTATTGGTGAGAATCGTTTATAGTTCATAATCCAGATCCCATATTCGTAGGTTAATTTAAGCAACGTTTTGAAAATTAACAGCAGGAATTAAAATTATAATAAATTGATTTGGATGGTTATATATTGGCATGACAATTGACAAAGCATGTCCCATGCGTGATTGCGTGCCCTTGATCCCACCTTCTTTACAAATTATAGGATTTGATATATATCGTTTTCAGTCAGCATTTTATGGGACCACAAATGAAGGAGGAAATTACTAATCACTTGGCACAACATTCATATGATCATAATAATGGAAATAATCGAAACACACGTACATATATGCTTATTGTGGTGGTATCTAGTAATTATTAAGCAAAATCAAAATCCCAAAGCTCCGAACCGTGTTTTTGTTGGTTGACTAGAGAGCTTGGACACATTTAATTGAGTACAACAAACAAATCAACGAGAAAGTTGCAGAGGAGGACCCAATCCCCAAATTCTTCAACAAGTGTCTATCTATATCTTCTTTCTTTCTTCTCCTTTTTTTTTTTTTGGAACATGAAGTCTTATCTTTTATTTACTCATGTGCTTCTTCGGCATCAATTTGTTGTTGACATGTTGGCCTATGTGGGTTGTTTCCTAGTTCCTCTTCCCAGATACACACTAATAAAAACGAAGTGTGCACACAGAATCAAAAGTTGGTGTGGAAATATATCCTATAAGGGAGGAAGGAGGTATCAAAATCAAAAGATGGCGTGGAATAGTACTAAAAGGGGACCCCATTATCATTATCATTATCAGGCGTAGCGATTTTTGGGGAAATGCCTTAATCATGTCGATCTTGAAATGAATGGCTCACCATCTCTCCCCCTTACATTTCTCTTCTTCTTCTTCTTCTTCTTCTCTATTTTTCCTTCCTTTTTTTTTTTGTGTGGTAGGCCTCGCAATCCAGTATTAAATAAAATCTAACCATTTTTTCTTGATAACAAATCAAAGCCAAAAAACTTCTACACATGACAATGCTTATATAGCTATATATTATACAGCAATGGAAGATGAACCAACTACGACAACACTATAGGATAACAAAACGCAGTAAAATCCCAATCCCCCTCTGGTGGGTACTGTTCTCTTCTTCTTTTTTTTTTTTTTGTGCTTTTGTGCTCATGTTGTTTTCACTGTGGAGGAGGAAATAAAATCTTGGTTTGCAACAAGGATATGGCTAACTAAGGTAGTGGCGTGTGAGATCCAAGATCTTGTAAGGTGCTAGAACTGCGACCATCCTATAAGTGGGTCACGCTGAGTTGAAGCCTTGTAGGGTACGCCTAGGGAAATTTTAGTGGCCAGCAAGAGATGAAAATGAGAGAAGATTGGCATCATCCTGGCAGTGGCAGTGGCTTTATCTGTACAAGATTCTGTTCTTCCTTTTCATAGAATTGAAGAAGAAAATGTAATCCATTTATACAGTCACACACCAATCATTATGAAGAAAAAATAACAACAAATTCATATATTAATATGTCTTTTTCTTTTTCTACTAATTGCATTCCCCAAATATCTTAAGCTGTTACATTCTTCAGTTCACCTCTAGGTTTTATTTGTCTGTCCTGGTGGGTCTGGTCTTTGATGGAGAAATAACAAAAGTATTCGACCCCATCATCCTACTTGAAGCTAATCACTATTATCGTGTTGCCATCATTCAGGAAAACGACTTAGCAGCAGAACCAAAAACAAAAAAAGAAGATGCCTTTGCCATTAACAGCCCCTAAATGGGCTTATTCATCATAGAAATAGTTACCGGCTTGAGTTTCACACAGGAGTTCCAGCTCTGAGGAGGAACAGTAGAAGTACTACTCCTCCATGGGCCCTGGCCTGCTAGCATTACTAAATAGGCCTTGTGCCTGATCTTTTCCTTACCTGCATCACCCACCACCACTCTGGGGTGATTTATTGCACCAGGAGATTCTCATTTTCACCCACATGCTCCAATCCAATTATGAAACTTTCATTGACATAACTTCCTCAAACCAAAAGGAGTAAAGAACACTACAATTGTACATTGACGATATGACATAACATCAAGAGTAAAGGCAGCCAAATGGCAGCACATCATAATTCATAACCTCTGCATTTAACTTACATGGCCTACAAGATGTTATAAGGTACACCAACTACAGTGAAATAGAGGTACAAGCTACTAGACCCCAAAAGACAATTAACTACAAGTTACCAGCACGCACTAAGAACCCTTGTATGCATGCAGCAAAACCAAACAGACAGACGTACCTCCCCCTGCATTTTATGCCTAAAGATAAGTAAGAAATTTGCTTCTCCATCCGGCTTCCGAGTTTTAATCACCAAGTCTTGTCATTGTCATTGGCAGGAACCCAGACAGAAGATGCAAACACAATTCGTCCTTTCCATCCTTGCAGCATCCAGTGTCCATCTTCATCAACCACAAAGTCATCGTGGTACCCTGCCCTCACCTTACGTTTCAGATCCTTCAACACCGCTGGATTCAAAGGAAGTTGCTTCAGCCCGGCCCTTGTGTTCCGGAAATGCCATTGCTTGTATGGTTCTGGTCTTTCAACCCTCTCTGACCCCTCACAAGCTATGATGTTCATTATCTCCCTACCATAAAACTCTTTCTCAAACTTCAACCTCATTTGATCTTCCCGCGGCATTATTGCATCGCACATGTCGAACAATGTAGTGAAGTGGAACATCGCCTCCCTGAACCTTGCAACAAAGAAAGGAGCATTGTAGGATCCGTTGACAACACCATGTGTAAATATATCTGGTTTTATCTTCGTGACCAAGTCCAGAACAATATCTCTGGGACTCTCTACCAAAACTGTCTCATCAAGTAGGTTCTTAAACCGATAGAGACAATTCACAGCAACCACCTCACCACTATTAATCTTCAGGTCATCAATTTTTATGTTGTCCCATTTCTGGGCCACAGCATTGAACTCAAATGGAACATTATGGCGCTTACAGTACTTGGCCAGGCGACGACCTGTCTCCTGAACTCTCTCTGCCGGGCGGAAACCACTTTGAGGTAGCTCTATTCCGGTAATGCGCAGCTTGGGAGACCCACCAGGTCTCTTTGAGAGGTGATAAATCAGGGTGGGCCACTGAAAACCATATAGTATGCCAAAGTCTATAATATGAAGAGTTGCTGCATTCTCAGCTAACCTCAAAATATTATGGTTTGCAAAGATGATAGCCATCTTCATGAAAGGGCAAGCTGAAATATAAGCTTGATAAGCTTCCAATGTATCTGCAGCTGTTGTTTTATCCGTAGAAAGGGAACTATACACATGGGTTCCAGAGCCAGCCACGCGTGCTTCCAGACCATTGGCAAAGTAATGAGCCAACCGCTGAGATGCATCGCCAAGAGGAGAAGAATGGCGCCTGATCTGCTTCAGTAGCTCATTGGCAGTTCTAAAGTCATCAGTGGAGACAGCTTGTGCACATAGAATCAAAAGCGTGTCCAAATCAACAACTTCCTTTTTATTTCTAAGTCTATTCACCCGATTATTGCCACCAGAAGATCGATTTGTATGTCCGTCATGCTGCGCTGCCTTGCCTGACTCACCATGGTGGTCATGATCGTGGATACATGAAGGAGGCCACCTTTCCTTGTCGCATATGAACATACTATCAAACAGTTCTGATAGCTCAACCTCATCTCCAAAAACAGCAGACTGCTTGTTACTTCTTTCTTCACCAATATCACAAACCTCCCTTTCACGATTCTTCTTCCCCCAAAAGCTTGCAGGCGAATACTCTTGTTCGGCCCTTGCAACCAAATTTGGATCCTTCTCCTTCAACTGTGGTGGAGTTGGCACACTGCTTTCCAAATCAACGACCAGCTGATTACCCTTAGGAAGGAACTTATTAGCTTCCTCTGCCCCTTTCTTGAATTGCAATGCTAGGTCTCTGTCATTGAACAAAGTAGGCACCAAAATCTTAGACCGCAGGGCCCTATTAGCATTACTTGCCAGCCCATTCAGCAGAGACGATTTAGACTTGGGTTTAGCAGTAGATTGGAAAACAAAATTAGAAGGCACGGGCATTTGCATAAAAGACGGTTTGGATTCAGCAACATCACCCCTCGACTGAGGCTCAACAGAAGTGACTGTGGCTGTGCCTGTGTTTGGACTAAAACTGCTATTGCTACTATACTCACTGGTACTGCTGGACAACCCATCATCCGGGCTATCAACCAAAAACTGGTCACCATAAAAAGGAGATTGCTGGGGTACTGTAGGTGGATGTGGCACACTAATGACATCATAAAGTGATTTCTCGGTGGCTTGAAGGGCCAATGGATCATGGAACATGCAGGGCTTCTTCTCCAAGTCCTCTTCCATAAGGATTTGGTTTATGTAGTTAAAGATGGGGTCTGACGCGTCGCCATCACTGGAGGGAGAGCCATACATCACTGGGGCGGAAGGCTGAGCAGCCTGACCTCCATCACGCTCAGGCAAAGCAGCCGAACTGTCCAAAAAACTGAAGTCTAAACCCAGAGAAGGGTCATCCAATGTGAATCCATCCCCAAAATTTGAATTCTGAGTTGGATTGGGTAAAGCACCTTCTGCAGCAAACTTGAAGCCGTTGGTGGAACCAGAGAATCCGTTGAAACCCGAGAAAGAACCCATTTTTACAACTCTTAACCACAATCAATCAACACCCAATAACTTCACCGATTCTGCCACCCCAAAAGCAAGAACTTTCAACAACCTAAAGCCCAATAACCTAAAAAAGCAACGATCTTTGCATGAAAAGATATCAAAAACCCCCAACTACCCACACAGCGTAACCTCCCCGAAGTAACCAAACCCTCCAAAACCCACTACCTGAACCAGCGGTAAAGAAGCAAAATCAGAAAGAAGAAAAAAAAGTCTAATCCTCGGGGAGCTATTAATAAAAATATCACAAAAGCACACAACACAGGGGGTAGTAGAGAGCTAAAAGAAGAAGTTTTAACAAGGCAGCAAAAGCAAGATGATTAAACAGTGGAACTGAATGAAACCAAGAAGAATCTGGGTGTACCTGAATCAAGAACTGTGGAAACAGAGGAGAGGGAACCATAAAAAACGAATATATAGCTCAGCTCAGCTCAGCTCAGGTCAAAAGCTTTTCCAAAATGTACTGAAAAAGAAAAACCACAACTACAGAAGAAGTTATTACAATTACATTACATGTCTGCCTTCCGTTCCAGGCGGTCCAAATCTCGCGGGACTAATATGTTCGTTTTACTTTGTCGGTACAAGAGATTTTTAATTTTTTTATGGCAGCAAATCCGACGGTGGTGGAGAGGAAAAGCGAAGGGTGTCGTAGACGTGGCAGCCGATTAGAAGGGACACGAAGGCTTTGGACCGTGAAAATGAGGCACGTGTGAGGGGTCTCAATTTTTATGACATCATTGGGGCTTTTTTTTTTTTTGATTGTCAAAATATTAGGGCTTTTGAATTAATGTGTACTTACTATCATTCCTTTTTTTTAGAATTCGGCTTATGGCTATCAACAACAAAAAAGCCAACTTGGTTTCTGTGGTGGGGGCAGAGATAAAGACCGAAAGGTTTATTATTTTCTTCCCTTTTTTTGTTTGTTTCTTCCACTCATCCAATGTATTTCATGTTTATTCTTTTTTATTTGACTAGTCCTTTTACATGGTATGGTAATTTCTAGTATAATAATTTTCTAATATTAATTATAAATCAAATAAAAATAAAACTAATTAAATCAAATTATGAAAAAATCAAATTTAAGCGAAAGCAATATTCTTCTTTTTTCTAAATTTTAATTTTCTCAATTATTTTTCCAACTTTTAAACAAAGTTCCTCTCATTTTTATAAACTTTTTTATTAGATTATTGGTTTTATTTTTTTATTTTCTCATTCATTTCTCCTTCACCTTTAAGGAGCCTACTTTTTAAAAGATTCTACAATGGTTGGACCAATATATTATTACCGATGATTCCTATGTTTCGAGAAACTATTACTACATTGTAACAATAATACATGTGAAGCTAGATAGTGCACATTTATTTTACTCATCCATTCTCTTATTGACAGTATTTGCTTTTGCTCTGTCCTGATTCTTTTGCTCAGTTGACTTGGGGCATCAGAATATTTTCTCCTCTTTTTTTAATGGAAGGAGATCACATCTCCAGGATTTCTTCTGCAATAAATATTGGCTGGGTACATTACATTTGTACAAAAAGCTTTAGGTCTTTGATCAGTTACTCGGTTTTTTTGTTTTTTCTTGACGTGGGTCCAATCAATAACAATAATATAAGGCCGACGAGTTTCATCCAATCCAAATAAGATAGTAATAATTCTAACCTTCTTCCTTCCATGGAAAAGACTTCCTCTAACTTGAACAGAGCAGGAAAATAGGTAAGTCTATGGTTAATTGGTGTTATAAGTACTGGGAAAGTCCTTTTTTATTTGTTTAAGAAGGGGAAAAAAAAGTTGTCCTTTTCTGGAGTCCTAATCTGCCAGGTAATTAATTGAAGTTCTTGAAGTCAAAGTTTGCTAGGTCATAATTTGTAGTTTTATACATCACGGGCAGTAAATGGTACAACATTAATTGGCCCAGTGGAGGAGGATAAGCTAAGCATCATTTTTGTTTATGGACCACAAACACAAGCACAACACAATGTAGAGAGCCGTGACCAAAAATGAACAAATCCACCAAACCATTTTGTATACGATTTTGGCCCAAACAGAGTGAAAATGACCCACACCCACACCCTAGGAATTTCGAACCAGAGTATCATTCTATGTTCACAGCAGGATTCATTTAATTCAGGGCAAGCAGTTCCTGGCGCGTGCAGAAACCAGCTATATATATATATATATGAGCTTTTCTATTTTGTGTCTTAGAGGCACATGATAAGTCCTTAAAAATAGAAATAAATCCTTACAATTAATGTGTATCATTCTCATAGTGACTGAAATAACCCTTTCTTAGGCACAAGATAAAAAAATCCTATATATAAACTTGCATCAGACTTTTAATACTCCCTTTGTTTTGCAATAGTATTTATTTATTATTCCACACTCCACTTTTAAGAAGTTTGTTAATAGCTAGTTACCCCTTTTGCCATAAATGCCATTTATATTTGAGGGTCAATCACACTTCATTAATAGTTGTAGTGATAAAATGTGTGATCTTTGTTGACAAATTTTGATCTTGCTACAGACCAAAAATTTTGATCTTGCTAGCTACTTGGAGTGAGATTGTTACTCCCGCTATTTCTCAAAACTTGATGTTCATAGATTTTTACTGCCGTAGGTAGGTAGTATTTACTTTTAGAGTGTGGATAAAGCCCTTTTACATTGTTTGTTCATTTTTTGGGTGGGCTAATTAAGCACCGTTTGTCACCGACCTTTTACAGATCGAACTCTTTCTCTCTGATTGTTTGGGCTTTGTCACATTTGACCTTTTAGACTCTGGGCCCTTCTTATATGTTTTCCACTTCTCCAAGGAAGTATTGAAACATTCTAAGAGAAATATACACACTATCTGGGTGTGTATACTATTGACCCTTCTCTCCAATAGTAACTAACAACTAACATGCAACTTAGTTAGTGGCAATACTAACTAACAACTTAAATGCTATAACATGCAATTTATTCATTTTTAGTATAGCATTAAATTAATATAAGTTTTGTATAAACTGATCTGCCAATCGCTAAGGCTTAAATCTTTTTGAGTGATTTAATTAGCTTGGAAATTGACATTTAGACGAAAGTGGAAAAGAAGGCATGGATATATAAGCCCTTTCTCCATCAAAAAACAGTTTTAATGATTCGAAAATCTCACAAAAAGGACCAAATCTTCATGAGCTACTGACATCCCACATAGATGCGAATGTTTATGTTTAAAAAGTACTTCTAGTGTCTTTCAAGACTTAGTTAGATAATCCACTGTGGAAAAAAATATAAAGAAGAAAGGAAATACTCAGATTCTCAATCCAAAAACTGGTGAAATGCCAACCACAAATCTCATGATTATGTGGGTTTTTTAAAGAAAATAGAATTCTTCAACATTTTGTTGTGCAAAAATTAATATTCAAATTTGTAAGGTGACCTTACACACACAAGGATGGTCCTCCTCATCCATTGGGTGATAAAAAAAAAAATGAGGGAGTAAGTATGAAAAGGGACAGCATATAAATCTGTAGCCACAAAAGCAAGAATCTTTGCTCATTGATCTATCCACTATGCTCATTTTCAATTAAGTGATGGCTTTTTGTGAAAGGGACGTAGCGAGGGGGACAAGGCAACTGCACTATGCACCATCACCATAACAATAATAATACCAATGGACGCATGGAAATCTCCATCACAATTTGGCATCTCCTTTCCTAGATGCTCTAGGATCTTCAAATATTCAATATTTTTTAAGATAAGCTATTCAATCTAAACATAAAAAGCCACTTTATGTGCAGCTGTGGCCTGTTTGAGCAGGAAATCTTCACTGAACAGAAGAGAGAGAGAGAAGGACAGATTACCTCCTATACATAATCTATTTTGATTAAACAATCCAACTAAGTTCGAATACAGACACTATTTTTTGCAACGAAAGAAGCCTTTTTTATAATTTTTTTGGTCGAAACATGAGAGATGATGAGTCTATGTTGATCTATGAAGTCAAGTTCCATATCATGCAAAAAGACAGATGCTTTAAATCAAATTGTGAGCATAATAGCACCGGCTGCTTTGCGACAAACTGTGGTGGGGTGCACTAGCTGCGGTGCCTCCCTCTTAGTATTATACAAAGTATCAATGCATAGCCAAAGGATATAATACTTGTTTTTTTCTTTAATGCAATGGTAGCTTAGTTAGATTAGACCAAAGTTTATGTGCTATATTTCTAAGATAGCCTAAGGGCCCCTAGAGCATTATAGTATCATTATTCATTTTTAGTCTCCTCCTAATGCCGTTTCAAATGCAATAATAACACTAATATAAAAACAAAGCACTCTCTTAATCATTGTTTTTTTTATGAAACTCTTAATCATTGTTTTGGATAGGCAACTAGATTCCAAATCAACAGATATAGTATTTATGAACAAAAAAAAATCACTATATATATTTACTTGTTGGAAAGCCAAGAAAAGAAAATCAAATTAAAGGGCTGGTTTTTCTGACACAGGTAAGCACGTGCCTTCTTCATTTGCCTCCCTGGGCAGCCAATTTTTCCTTTTGTTCCAATAAACAACATCCAACGAATAATTGTAGGTAACTTAAGAAGATTACATCAGGATACTCGCATGATATAACACCTGTCGTTTCGCTAGATGGCCCCTTTCTAGAATCTGCCAGTCCTTGTGACGCCACAAACACTAAACAGAAAAGAACAAGGAAAACAGGAAAAACAAAATGCAAAAGAGAAAACACCATTGTCATCCAATGATTCAAGTTAGAAATCTTTTATTTACCATTTACAAAAATTGCAAAGACCTCTCCACGCAGGAAAAGAATCATGGTGAGAGTGACAAAATATTACATCATAAAATTCCTTCAACATTTCTATCTTTCTTGTTATCAACTTTCTACACAATGATGAACAAGAATGCACAAAAGGGAAAAAAAAAGGGGGAAACATATTAACTGCTATCTAAGCCTTTTTCTTTTGAACATGAGCAGCCAAGCTCTTGTGGTAAAAGAGCTTTTACAGGAGAAGGCAAGTCTCCGGTTGTTGCTGCTGCTGCTGCTGCTGCTTGAACTGTTGCTTGGATTGCTGCTGGGACCAGTAAGCATGTGCAGTTAAGACCCTGTCTAGGAGTTCCTGGGGGACAGGCTCTCCCCTTCTTTGTTGAGGGGATATTCTTGCCGTGTGCACCAGTGTTTTCCATTTATCCTGCATTGCATTACACCCAAAAAGGACCTATCACAACCCAACCCACAAGCACATGACAACAACACCTTTTAGGCAATTGAAAACCCAGCAAAATGCAGGCAGCTACTCATGCCGCTTTTTTTTGCTTTTTCCAGAAAGATTCAAGTTTTAGCTATATAAATAGTACTAGTATATTGAAGAACAATTTATCCAACACAAAAAAGACCATGTTAGTCACGAGGAGAGCAGATTTTGGTATAAAACTATACTCGATTGAATGATTAGAACAGAGGGAGATTCCAAGTGGGACAGTTGTCTCACAGATAAAGCAAAGCAGACTACGAAGCCTATCTAATCATTTGCCTGTGATACAAGCAACTACCTTTTGAACAGATTGAACTAACTACGTTACAGTTGTGGGCCCAACCAACAAAGTCTGACATCTTTGAATTTTAAATTTCACGCTTAAAGTATGGCAGTCAGGCCTCAGGGGGGAAAAACCTTGAAAAAAGCATAAAACCACCCCCTCCTGAAAGCTACGAGTGTGAATAACGTGTCAACAACCATATATATGCAACAACAAACGCAAAATAGACAAGCAGCTGAACAAGAGGCAGACTGAATGCTTTATAAGCCAAGACACAAAAGAAGCAACAATTTATGCAAGAAGGTGACACATTGAAATTCACCTTCAAATCCACATAAGTCCGATGCTTTGCATTATCAAAAGCTCGCAGTTTAACATCCCGCCATCTGCAAATTGGAAATATCATTAAAATCCCAGCTCTTCAGGACCGTAAGTGATGGAAGAAAATTTGATTATAAAATTCACGCAAATAACGCTGATGAAAGAATTCCTCTAGATGAACCTCAAGACATAAACGTTATCTTGAAAGACAATATGAGGAATCAAACTAAAATTTGCTAGTGTCAAACTCATAGCTCTTTAGTTTGCAACACCAACAATATAGATACCTTCCAGTCCCAAGTTTCTCAACTGCTTGGACCAAAGCCTCAACTTCAGCAACAGAGAAAGGTCGACGAATTCGGCGCTGAGCAATCTCAGATCGCTTTGATTTGCGGTGTACTGGAACCATATTTAGCGCCTCTAGATTCATGGCTGGCACAGGAACCAGTGCTTTTGAATTGGTTGCACTTTTGTCAATTGAGATGTGAGTTGGAGAGGGTGCTGAATCATGATCACTTTCAATGAAATTACTTAGATTGGCCATGTGAGGATCAGGAGAAGTAGCAGAAGAACCCTGAACCACCCCACTCGGTGTTGGCGGATACCTGGTGAATGCACAGTTTGTAAGCAGATGGAAGTGATCAAATTCAACTTACGAATAAAATTCTAACCTATCACTTCTCCACAAACTATAATATTTCAACCTAACTATATCCAGCTAAAACAATTCAAGCTACAGACCAACTGAAATTTCCATAAACGTTTAAGAAATCATGTTTGACAAATCAAACCCTCATAAAGTCAAACTACCTGTTTAAGGGCTGAGGGGTATCACAAGTAAGCAACAAGGGAGATTCTCCAGGGCATAAAGGAGGAGGAAGTTGTGAACAATTAGGCTCAAGGCTAAAGCCCAAAGCATCAAGATGGTTACTCTGAGAAATTCCAGTCTGCAGCAAAGTTTTATTGTCATCCCTGACCTTCTTCCCCTGAACAAGTACACCAACACGCAGTCCACCACCAAGTATAGCTGTCACAGCCTCCATTACTGTCCTCTGCAAGAGATTAATGTATTATAAAGCAGAAACAACGACACCAATAAAAGATGCTGTTCACATCGCAAACAGTGATAGACATGAGAAAACAGAATAGAAAACTACAGCAAGCATGAATAACCAAATATATAGAAGTGTTACAACAGATAATGATAAGTACAGGAGCATGTCTACAAAGAGAGAAGTCCACAAATACATGCCTGAGAAAAAATTGCAAAATATTACTTTGAAATTGCATTGCTATAACAATCTTCTCCTCAGTTCAACGGGCGATTAAAACAAAAATGAATTTCAAAACCAATCATATAGAGAAATTCCATCATACCTTCAATGAACCAACAGTTGCACTTTCCGGAATCTCAATAACAAGCTCTGGCACCCTGAAAGATTGTATCCTTAGCTTCACTGAGTGAAAGAAAAGACATCATCATGTAAGAATCTTTTTGAATGTCAGGACAACAATCAACCCAAAAAGAGTACATAAAAATCACTCAAGAGTTTCTCATACCACGAGAATCCATAGGTTGGAATGAAGTCTGGTCACCAGCAACTGAAGAGGATACTCCATTGGCTGCATGACCAACAAGGATCAGTTACCATAGAACCACGCAGTGATAATCACCAAGAACCAATCACACAAACATCAGAAAAGAAAACGTTACAGACCTCCATGCATCTTGAAGCAGGAACCAGACGCATCTGCATCATTGCTATGCTTGGTTGAATCCATTGCAAACTCACCACTAATGCCTCCATCAGAATTCGATGGTGAACTATAGCTGAAGTGTTTCCTTTTTTTAAAAGGAAATATCCTTTCAGATTTTTGATACTTGTAATAGTTCTTCCTCTTGCGGTAAACAGGTTTAAAGTCCCCATCTGAACAGACCAAAATTTCTCAATTCAGAAAGACCAATGAATCAATCAACTTAACCCTAGTGGTGCATAATGCCATCACAGCAAGCAAAACAAGCAACTACTGACCAGTGTTAGAAAGCATCATCTCCTTCAATCGTGGGGATACTTTCCAGTATTTGGAAGCCAATATTTTTCTTATTCTTCTGTCACCAATACGTGGTGCTGTCCTAAAGAACTTCTTTGTGGTGGTAGGGTGAGTACACCCTGAAGAGTTTTCGTCATCATCTCTACTAACTACATTTACAATATCCCTATTTGTGGGGTAAGAACTATGGGGAACATAGTTCCCACGCAAAGGTGCCTTGGCACTACTGTCTGAACTAACTAGGGCAGGACCTTTCCTATCCCAGACAGCCTGATCCTCTAAACTACATGTGTTTTCCACAGAGGCACTAGGTACCTTATCAGAGTTATGAGGCTCTTCTTTCACTAATCTTTTAGTTTCAATCCCTACTTTGCAGTCAGGAAGTCCTCTGCACTCAGAGGAGCTTACCTCTACCTTGCTAGCAAATGTTGCCATTTCATTCTTGCCTTTTCCATTCCATAGATTATCTGCATTGGAAACCTCTGCACAGTCTGCAGTTACTCCAGAAGCTAATCCTAAGCTGAGGTCATCCTGTGAATATAGAAATTCTTTGGAACAATGATTTTGCTCATGAACTGGCAAGAGTGTTTCAGAAACAAATAAGTTCCTAGAAGGTGTTTCTTGGTCATGGGTTTCTACTTTTGAAAGTTTATCTTCATCCTGACATTCCTTCTTTACTCCATCGTTAACAACTCCACTGTGATCTTTTTCAGCTGATGAATTACTAGAACTGGGGGAACTTTCTCCCTCGAGTAATAATTTTCCAGCTACCACAGCCAACAAGTCAAATGCACAGAGTTGATTCTCTTCAATATTCTTCTTAAAAGATCGTCTCCTCTAAACAAATCAGAAAAATCACATTGATCAGAATTTTGGCAAAATATTATACAGAACAGAAGTGATTAAACCTGACAAAGAAAAAACCAATTAAATGCATTACCCTAGCTGATCTGGTAGATCGAGGTGTGGGAGGAACCTGATAACCGTTGAATCCATAGTCTAACCTCTTCTGCAACACCATATCTCAGAGACCATAACAAGAATGGCACATCAGACAGCAACTATACTTCGGGGACGCAATTTTCTACAATGCACGGCTAGCAAATGACTAGAGCAACAGGTTCCGACAATAGTACCTGCCAAGGCATGAAGAATTAGATCAACTGATGGCTTAGAATGGAGATTATGAAACAAAGCTAAAAGAATCCTTACTGTAAAGCTCTTACAACAAGAAAACAAAATTTTAAGCAGGAATAGGAAATAATTAATAAGTTATTGAAACCCATAAATAGAAAAACCAGTTTGATAATCAAACCAAACCCATATACCAACATGGTCGAGAGATCACTCCTTTAACTTCGTACAAGGATATGGCAACAGAAAAAGACAATAGAAATTAGGCAGAAAAGGAGGACGGAAACTAGATAATCTCTAAAACCCCAGTCTTCTTGTGCTTGGTTGAAACAATCAAAATTCTAGGAGATTAACAACTTTGATCACAACCATGACAACTGATCGTGATTATGTGGCCCATGTTCGTAGGACTCCAACTCAAGCCATATGAGTTCCAGAAAACAAAACCAGAAAAAACAAAGACTATGATTACATAACTGGATCCGCGTGATCTAATCAAGTAAGAAATTCAAAATGAGGGAAAATGATAACCCCCAAAATCAATAAATAAAAACAAAGACTTTGATGTCATGTTTGAGGTAAAACAGACAAGAACAACAATAGAACAATTAAGCAGAAGCTTAGCTCTTCCATGATCTATCTCACAGAAATAAAATCAGAATTTTCAAATTAAATAAACAAAAAATGAAAAAAGTAGCAAACCCAACAAAGTTTTATTTAACAAAAAAAAAACACTAAAACCACAGAAAAACCCTGATAAAGAGGAAGCAAGTAATAAAATCCAGGAAAAAAACCATTTTCACGAAATTCTGCCAAATTTCAAACAAGAATTGACCAGGATCTGGAACTCCCATCCGTGATCAACAAAAATAAAATTAACATAATTTCCGCGGGAGAAAATATGGTTTAGGAAGAGAAGGACAAAAGGGAGGAAATGCCCCCAGAAATCGCAGATCGAATCCTTCTCACCCAGAATTGTGGATTAGGAAGCAACCTATGAAGAAAACTGTGAATACGAAAGAAGAATCATAGAATGCAAATCAAAGCCGTGAAAAAAAATATATATATATACATTTGATTAAGGAGAGATAAGAGAGTGGATTATGAAAAAAAATTTGGAATCAGAAAAAAGGTTTTACCCAGAAACCAAAACACACTGGTCCCCCAAAACCCCATCTCCAGAAACAACACCCACACCAAAGACACAAACTTTGACAGAATTGGGCAGACACAACCCACCAGAATTCAGATTCTCACCTCAAAAACAACGATTTAGCCGATAAAAGTTGCAAACTTTTCTTCCTTACCCAGAACCCAAAACTCTCAAAAACCCAGAGCAGATGTAAAAGATCAAAGCAAATTCCCTCCCTGAAATACCCTCCTCACACAGCGTTTTCTCTCATTTTTTTTTTGTTCTATCCCATAATTTTGCCCCAGAAAACGTAGCTTTAAACGCTACCCATTTTTATTTGCTACTCTCTCTCCCTTTGGGATTTTTGCTTTTTTATCTTCTTTTTTATTGTTGTTGTTGTTGTGTGTTTTTCCTGTGGGTTTCAGTTTTCTCTCTCTCTGTTGTAAATTTGCAAAACCCTCTAAAAACCACCCACCCTTTCCCTTAAACCCCAGTTCTTATACCATTGACCCCCGCCACCGAACCTATCGGTAACTGGTTCGAAGCCCACTGGGTATAGCCGGTCATTTAAACCACCTAAAGACCGGTTCTTCGCGATTGGGGTGACCCCTGTGGCTGTCTCTGATCCACACGAGCGAGAAAAACATTGTATCGCTCTCTCTACTACTTTACATTTTTCTTTTCCTTAATAATTTTTTTTCTCTTCTTTAAAAAAAAAACATTTTTATTAGTTTAGTGTGGTACATTTTTGTATAAAAAATGAATATTACAAAAATATTTTCTTAGACAAAAAAAGTATGCAATTTCTCGAGTCTTATCTGATGATTAGAGAGAATTAATTTTTTTTGCGCTAATTAGGTGGAACCATAGTCATGATTATTGATCACCTGAATATTGGACCAATTTAATGGAGGTATGAATTGATCATGGGAGATTTTTTGGTTAAAAATACAAATTTTATGTCTTTCAACTTTTATATGGAAAATATTTCTCTCCAATTTTTATCTTAAATAAAAAAAAATCATTTGATGACGAAAAAATTAATAGTATATTTCATCCCGTGTTATTGTGCAGCATATTCTATATCCTTTTGTTTTCTGTCGTATCTCGCAAGAGAATAATGCATATCGCATAATTAAATAAACCGAGAAAAACCATAATTTTTTATCAGGAAAAAAAAAAAAACATGAACACTATCTACTACCTAGAAGAAAATTACGCACAACAATGGAAGGATGTTAATTTTTTCTAAATTTTTGCTCTTATGGCATACGAAAATCCTAACCACTTCTTCATCTTAAAAAGGTAAAGAGTCATTTCCACGTATATGCTAATGCAATTACCTAGTAAGAAAATCTAGTGTTATTAAATTGTCTGCACCAATTGGATATAGTTTCCGTATATATTCATTTTATAGTCAATGGTCTTCGTTACCTACTGCTCCAATTCTAAAAGCAAACAGATTATGGAGAGAAACAGGAAAAGAATATATTGAGAATATTAACTCCGCGTTAAGTTATGGCTACCAAACTATCAAATAAAAGATTGCTGTAAATTCCTATCTATCATTGGACACTTACCTACGTAGATCATGATAAACCAAGATTTTTTCAACTTCCATATGATTTAACACGCGTAAGATTATTTTATATCCAAATAAGATCAAGATCAAAATCCCAAAGGACACTAAAAGTACGTTTTTACCTTAATAAATGGACTAGCAAATGCTTATTTAAGTTAATAAATCCTCATATAGATATTTGAATTATAATCAGTAATGAAAATAGTTTTTCAAACCAGAAAGATCTTTCGATTTTCAAATGTGAAAATTGTTAAATCAGTCATTATTGGTTGTTTACTAATCTACTTAGCAGGAACAAAATAATAGCGAAAAAATGTAGTAACTTCTCAATTTCGTATCTTAATTTGCAGCCTTTAAATAGAGAAACATGTTGTTAGACTCTCGTGCTTCGTAAAGTTAAGATCCTCCTATGATCCTATCCAAAAAAAAGTTAATATCCTATGATGGCGGAATTGGCATGAAAATACACAAAATTACCGGGTTTAGGGAGATGATAATTAATAGTATCCATAATTATTTTTTTGGATGATACATAGCACCTATAAATATAATTATTAACTGACGTTGGAAAAGCGGGAAGAAGAATAAAGTTGGTGGAATACGTAGCATCCCCCACATGAATTGACAAACGGACACCATGCTTGCTATTATAAATCTGTTTTAAACGTTGATATAAATAATTGTTTGGCTTTGAATTTATACGGTTCTTTAAAATGTATTACGATTCAATAATCACGATTCACATACATGTCACTGTAGATCCAAAGCTCACAATCTTTAATGTTTTTCCTCCGCTCTTGGATCTAAATGGGCATTAAAAAACCGTCTTAATTGATTAATTAAATCAATCAATCAATCAAGAGGGTAGGGGGGGGTTCAAATTAAGGAAAAGACAAAAACGGGGACGAGGACAATTCGGTCATTTCAGGGTAAGAGTAAGAACGTAAGGAGGTGGTATCTCGCTAAGTATTGGGGGGCAGTTATCCCGATAAGCATGTCCTATGCACTTTTTCAGTTTGATTCAAAGGGACCTGTGGTCTGCCTTTTTGGTGATGGTGCCACGTAGGATTTGGGCACCTCGTTTTCCTACGTGGAAGAAGAGGAGGTCCCGATTGGTCACTTTTTGGTCTGCATTATCATCCTAGAGAGGGAAAATAAATACGGATAATGAAGAAATTCCCCCCCGCCCGTTGTGTGTTGTTCAATCAAAAAAATTGCTGTGGGGGCACACACCGCTCGGGAGAAAAAAAAAGGAAAAGAAATTCTCCTCCGGTACGGATAACGTTGACGGAGGGGGGGTTACGTGGCAGGTAGGGAGGCCGAAGCGATAACGGCGTAATGTTTTCGTAGGATAATAGTAATAGGTATGGGGGGTGAGAGGACTTTGTGGTGGGGCCCGACATAAGTGGTAGACCCCACGTGAAACTTGTGTGTGTGTTTTTTTTTTTTCTAATTTTAAGAGAAAAAAGAAAGGTGTTTGTCCGAACTAGGGATGGCAATGGATGTCTGTTAACGGGGAACCCGTGGGGAATCCCCGAATGGAGAATGGGGATGGGGGTAATTTTACCCCCACGGGGACGGGGACGGGGGGCGTTTTAGCCCCGTGGGGAATTTGGAAATGGGGACGGGGAGTGCT
>JAKUCV010005193.1:0-27246 GCA_028386065.3 Turnera subulata
ACTATTTTGTTATTGTTGGGCCATTGGGCCAGTTATGATATTTTATTGTTGGGCCGAGGGGCCAGATATACGAGTTTTATATTTTGGGCTGTTGAGCCAGTTTTCCATTATTTACACTGTATGCTAGGTTTGATGGTTGGGTTGTCACAGTTCCGGCACGTGTTTACTGTGTACGGTAAATACGGGTCGGGGCGCTTCAGCGTCGGTGGGCCTTATGGTGGCGGTCGGCAAGGGTGGTGTGTCGAGCGGTTGGTGGTTCTCGAGTAGTGATGTGTTTTGTGTTTTCTTTTTTTTTTAGTAATTGTTGTAGTGCAAAGTGTCTGGGCAGAAATTTTGTGCAGAGGGTAGAACGATGACAGGTTTCTGGGTTTTGCTTGCAGAAGCAAGGCAGAGGTAAGTGTTTTTTTTTTTATACCAATTGATTGAAAATTAGCAAAGATATAGGCTGGAAAGGAGGGACAAAAACTCATGGCCGACAATGTCTACATCCTTTCAAATTAGTGCAGAATATTGACTATGTATTAGCATAATTGGATAGGAAATATCTGAACCAGCAAAATGACTTAACTGCCCTTCTAACTCCTACTGTGATAAAAACTTACCCAGGGGCATAATTGTCTTTTCGCAGCTTCCAATTCCGAAAATTCCAACTCGTCCCGGAAATTCCACATAAATATCCGGAGTATGGAGTGAGACTCGGAATTGGGATCCGATGCTCGGTTTTCCATATAATAATTACCAAAGATTATTCCATAAAGTAATTACTGTACAAATCCTTTACAGTCCCGGTGAAAACATAAATTTACCCGGGCTGTTACATCGGGTGTTATGCTATTGTTGTTGGGCCGATTTTCTGTTGTATTATACAGTTTGTGCCACGTGTCGGCACTGTTATTGGTAATTACTGTTTGTTGGGTAAATTTAGGTCGGGGTGTTTCACATATAAATAATAATTAATTTTTATATTTAAACATACATCAGTGAGCCCCAAAAAAATATATTAAATAATAAAAGAAAAAAATTAAAATAATTAATTAATAATAAAAAACATAAAAAAATAAGTGGGTAATTCTAAAAATAAAAATCAGAAAAGAAATTAAAAAACTATTATTATCACGAAAGAAAATTAAAATAGAAAATATAAATAAATTGGAAAAAAAATAAAATAAAATACTCAATAATAATATAAATAATAATTAATTTTGTAAATTTATACCTGCATCATTTGTTGATCCATGCTTGGGCCTACATAGTTGACCCCTAAAAAAATATTAAACACAGAATAAAAAATTATAAGAAATAATTAATAATAAAAAAATAAAAAAACATAAAATAAGTAATTTTTAAAATAGAAATCATTAAAAAAAATATTATTATGAGGAAAAATTTTAATACAAAAAAATAGAATATAAATCAGAAAAATAGATAGAAAATATTTAATAGTAAGATAATTAACAATTAATTTTGTAAATTTAAACATGCATAATTGAGTCCTAAAATTAAAAAAATAATAGAAAAAAGAATTAAGAAAATATATAATGATAAAAAAATATAAAACATAAAATAGACCACCAAAAATATTATATAAAATAATAATATAAAGAAAAATTAATCCATGAAATGAAAAATTGACAAATTAAAAGACATGAAAAATTTAAACATACCTTTGCATCAATTAAACTCATATCTAGACTAATAAGGAGGTTTTATAATTTTGTATTCAAACATTCCCACATTCTTGAAACTCTAACTTGAATTTTCTATAAATCATTGTCAGGAGTCGATTCATCCAAAGCTTTAATATACATTTTCCTGCACAAACAAAAAAATATAAAAATGATTAAAATAGATTGGGGAAATAAAAAGAATATAAAAATAAATAGGATGTTTAATTATGAGAGATAAAATAACTTTAAAGAGAATGAGTGAATAATAGAGAAACTGTAACACACACAGACATAGACTGTATCTAGACTTTGTGTAGTGCGAAAACAACACAAAGAATGAGTAAAAGAAAATGAATGAGTGATAGAGAAACTGTATCTGTATTTAAAGAGAGATGATGGAATTTTTGAAGAGATACACGATAAAAAAGCAAAAATGATTAAAGGTTAGTTTTGAATAACAATACTATCTTATCAATTGTAAAGGTTGTCAATCTATAGGTAATATAATTCTTATCAGATAAGAATAATAGAGTAAATCACATAATAATATATATTTATAATAATATATTAATATATATATGTGTGTGTATAGATTTTTTAACATAACTAATAAAAAGAGTTTTATTCTTATCATAATTTATTAGAAACTCTTGGATAATTATGTTTATAATTATAGTCAATTATCAGTTTAATAGGAAAAAAGAAATATATAATACCAATCTTTGCGTGTGAATTTTCTTTTGAACAATTTGGGTGTGACTGGAATTCTTTTTAAAAGAGTATAATTAAGATCAGGTTACTCTGGGATAATTATGTTACCAATCTCTACGTGTGAATTTTTTTTTGAACAATTTGGGTGTGGCTGGAATTCTTTTTAATTAAGATCAGATCAGGTTACTCTCGGATAATTATGTTTGTTATGTCCAATCAAACTACACGTACAACACTCCACATGGCAATAAAAAAAGACCCCAAAGCCTCCACATGGCAATAAAATAAGACCCCAAAAATCTTATGTGTCAAAACCTGGTGAGGGATACAGCTTTAAATATATATAATAGATTTCATCTCTTTATTTATATCTTTCATATTAGAAGTGGTTATTATAATAATGGTGTATACTTCTATATAATTGGTTATTGTTAATATTAGTTAAAGGTAGTTCTCAATGTTTTCAGATTTTCCGAAGAATGAATAGGGAAATCACAAGAGGGACGAGGTAGAATATTATCATTGTTTGATGGTGCTACACTGCTACTGCTATATTCATTCTTCTTTCGAAAATTGGTTGAAGGGGGGTATTAGAAAATTCCATATATTGCGCTGTTTATGTGGGTTTGTGCTTTGAATATTATTAGACGCTCGAGCTTTCTCTAACTACAACCTCTGCTGTGGAGCCCGATCCTCTTCATTTCAATTTTCATTTGTATGAACTTTATCTTGTGTCGATACATTACAAGGCACGCACCCAAAAAGGTGAACAGCAATGTGAAAAAACGACGGTGAATAGCGAAATTAGCGATGGATTGCCAAAGTAAAGCAGCTTGTAAGACATCCTTAGGGAAGAAGAAACTGATCCAGTAAGCAATTAACACATCTTATCAGCACTAAAAGAAAAATAGAGATAAAATTCGTTGATGCAGAGTTGCAGACATGTACTGAATGTTAAACCGATCTTCAAAAGCCCGCCAGAAAAGATACATATGGGACCTAGAAGACAAATATTAGCTAGCAGAAACCCAAGCACCCAAGCCTTCAACTGTTGGTTCATAAACCTGGGGATAGCTCAAGGTCTGATCCATTAACGGTAGAGATGCCTTTCAGAAAGACACAATTAGTCTAATCTTTCCAATAGAAATTAATCGGCATAAATAGGGCGTGGAGCATACAATTTCTGTGGTTTTTAAAACATTTAAAATTCCTTCTACTTTATCAGATCCTTCTCTGCATCCCTATTCTCAAAATAGCCATCTCCCAACAAACCTGCAATTGAAAGACGTCCCACATCAGAAATTAGTTCCATCACCTTTTCTTTTCAGAAAAGAATTACAAAATACAGACAGTTAAGAAGGTTCCCCCTGGCAAAGATTCCAGGAGAGACTTGCAAAACCAGCACAGATAATCCAATAATAGGAATCAGCACAAATAGTTTGAAACACGAGTAATTTATACTTCCAAAACAAAGGGCACTAGTACTGATTAATGATGCTGAATCATGATTGGCATAATGGCGATTTAATATATATTATCAGGTATTTGGTTAAGACAGAAGGAAAGGAAAGAATAAAATTTAAATTTGCATAACCTATACACTTTTCATGCATAAGCATTTCCATAATAGGTATCTTATTAATTCTTAATGAGCAGGGTTAAGTCAAGTGCTACGTTTACCCTATTTTATTCCAATCCGTATACCCTTGCTGTCACTGGATCCCTTGATGTTTCTGAAACAATATGAGGACTATGATCCCTCAATCCCAACCCTCTAACAATAACTGAATCCCAATAAGACAGTATCCATCATCTCCTATTGAAAATTGGCATCTATACCTTAATGAATTAAGCTCATTTCAAGGACGATGATTCAATTGTATCCAATCTATAAGAAAATTCTTTTCTATTGAGATGAAAAAACACTACATAATCTTGAAGAAAGCAACCAATACAATAGTAAATGTAATTCCTTTAACAGAAAATTAATCCTTGCAATTTGAATCAACAGATGATCAGTGGCTGACCCAGGGACAAACTTTTGTGGGGGGGGCCAAATTCCACAAATCTGGACAAACTCACAAAAACAAGTAAAAATGCTGAGCCAGCGGCTTGAACCCAGATTTGCAAGCATTTATGGTAGCGCTATCTACCAGTAGGCCAATAATTCACAATGAGTAAATTGAGGTAACTTAGTCATGAGCACGAGGAGGTCTCAGTCCATGCAAGTAGCATACTCCTCCAAATACCCCAGAACCCAAGGCCTAAGCGTGTTACTGGCAAATCATGTTAAACCATCTTCTTCACATTACTAGCTCAACCATCACAGTGCTTGCATGATTGGCATGCCCAGGCAATATGAAAGTTCTCTCCACAAGGTGCATCTAGAAACACCATAGGTGATTAAGAGTTATCTACAGCCCAGAAACTACATTGTTGTATAAGGAGAACCAGCCATCAACAAACATTGGAAAAATCTATTATCTTTGAAACAATGGCTGCGCCTATCAATCAAGTACTTCTGCTACAGTTTCAAGATCTAATGCCATTTGCTATTGCACAACTCCATTGTGAAGATCTAAGAATTGGACAAGCATTATTTCACTGCCACCCTTCATACCACGGGTAATATGTGCACTCATAAGTGAAAAACGTATGCAACCAACAAGTCTAATTTCAGAGTAATAAACTTCAAAACGATCCTACTAAGTTCCAGTTATTCACAGTAAAAAAAAAAAAAAGAAATTCCAGTCACAAAACAACAAAAACAATACTGAGCAATCTTGCAAAGCGAGTAATTAAACCAATAACAAAATAACAGGGTTGCTAATTAATTCATTACCAGTCATTGAAATCATTCCAGTTGCTGCTTCACTGAACCACCTGCAGGAACCTCTTTCTTCACCCAAACCATTCCATCACGAATCCCCCTTTGTTCTCCGCCGTGAACCGCCCACCCATAACCTCCTCTTCCTCTGCTCCGCGCACTGCGGCCATAATGCCTCCCGTGCCCTCCTCCTCCGCCTCCATTCCTCGCATAACCGCGCTTAGCCCCACCATCATGACCTCCATACATATAATTTCCGCCACCAATGAACTTGGTTTGCTTCTCCACCCCTCCTTCCTCTTCTTCAAAAGAAATCTCCCCAAGTTTCCTCTCAATCTCAACATTCCCATAACTCTCCTCCTCCGCAGCATCCACCATCTTCATCTCAATCTTCACCGTCCGATCACTCTCCTTCCCCTCAATCTTCACCACCGTCCGACCACTGTCCTTCCCCTTCCCCTCAATCTTCACCCTCCGATCACTCTCTCCCACCGAATTCACCACCTCCACACTCCAATCACTCGCCTCCGCCGCCGGATTCATCTTACTCTCAATCTCCACCGTCCGATCACCCACCTCCGCCGCATTATCCCCGATCTTCGGCCTGTAGTACTCCACCACCGCCCCCTTCCCTCTCCACTTCTTCCTCCTCCTCACAGCAACAACATCCGCCTTCTCACTCTCGACAACACGCGCGTGACCTTCACTCTCCACCAAAGCCTCCTTAACTTCGTCTACCTTCTCCGACGTCGTCTTCTGCTCTTCCTCCTTCTTATTATTCTTCCTATTCTTCTTTTTCTTTTTCTTCTTCCCATCCTTCCGATCATTCACATTCTCCTCACTCTTTCCGGCGCCGGCCACCGTCAAGGCCGCGAGGGCGCGGGGCTCCTCGGTCGGCGTCGGATTCCGGTGGCCACGATCTTCATTTTGGACGGGTGGCGGGTGTTGTAGGCGGTGTTGGTCTTCTTCTTCTTGTTTGTGTTTTTGGTTTTGTTCTTTGATCCAGCGTTCCTGGAGTTGGAGAAGAGTGACATAATTTGGCGGAAGAATTGGACGCTGCTTGTTACGGTGGTGGTTGTCTTCCATTTCTACTACAACATCAATTAAAAAAAAAAACAACCACTCAGCCAGGGAGAGTCAGAGAGAGAGAGAGAGAGAGAGACTGACTAGATGAGGATAATAGAGTAGGTTTTTTTTTTTGAACAGTAATAATAGGGTAGTTATTTAAATGACTTTTTACTCGAGTGAGTCAACTATAAATAGTTAATATAATCCTACTGACTGTTATCAAAAAAAAATATATATATAATCCTACTGACATTTTTTACATGATTTTTTTTTTGTAATTTTTTATTTTGGCTCAAAGATTGTGTCTTCTTGTTCAAGCAATTTACCAAAAGAGGTGTTCGTTCGTATGAAGGAGTTGTCAGCACGACTGTTAATGTTGCGTTTTAGAACGAACGTTTTTAAGCTCTTACAATTTTATGCCCAAAAATAGTGCCAACAGTACACTTATATGGAAACGATTTATTGATAAACTCGCATAAAATCGTGGTTGAACCGTTAAACTCGCTAAAATGTATGTTAGTTCCCTCACCGCTTTGTATTCGCTTTTCTTCTCTGTTTCAAACTCTTGACTCACCCAATCTCCACTCTTTGTTTATTCTGTAGAATAACACTCAAGGCTAAGCTTAATCTTGATTCTTGAGCCGTTTTTTCTTTTGTCAATTTCTCAAAAAGGTAGGCCTTTTTGTCCTTATTAAGTACTTATTAATAATCATCATAATCCACTAAGCACACACAGTCACTTCAGCATTGACAAAGAAAAAAGCATGGCGTGTTGAGTTGTTGTAGTAAATATTTTTCTTTTCCTGTTTTCCTACTCTTTTTGTAGTTTTTATTTTCTATTAGAAAGAAGAATAGAAAATATATATGTTCAGTAGACAAATTATGTTTTTTTTCCAATACATATATAAGAAAATAAAAATGACTAAAAAAAGAAGATGTGAGAAGAAGAAACGGAAATGAGGATTGGTGAGGGGATCAGACAAAAAAAATAAAAAAGAGAAAGAAGAGGATAATATTTACAGTGTTTGAGAGAATATACAAATATAAACATTCAAAAAAAAATGGATTGAAGGGAGATGTGGATAAAAATATAAATTAGGATTGAAAAAGAGTTATTGCAGTGATTGGTGGGATCGCGTGTTCTCCAAATGGAAAACAAGCATTCACTTTGTAAAGGAATGGTAGAAAACATTGTTTTTATTGTTTTTCACCACCTAATTATAAGTTACTAGTTAGTTATAAGTTGGAAAATTGGAAAAAATAATTTTTTTTTCTATTTAGAAAAATATACATTTTGTATACAAAATTCAATTCTATTTTTCTATCTCTGTTTCCTAGATTTTCTAATTTTTTCCAAATCATGACTAGGTTTCTCTATTTGTCTACTTCAATTGAAACTCTAAGTGACTAGTGTACAATAAGAATAGTCTGACATCAACAAATACACTATCAAGCTCAACTAGAAATATTGTGTGCCTCGGTCTTCTTAAGTTGTGACATCACGGGCACAAAGTATTGCGCAGCATAATGCCTGTGCGGTCCAAGCCTCGGCTTGTCAACCTAACCCGTGAAATACACGAGAGAATAAGGCCCTGTTTGGAAATTTGTTTCCAAATCAAGTTTTCTATTTTTATTGTTCTGAGAATACAGAGAACACGTTTGGATGCCAAAAAAACAATTACTTCTCCCAAAACAACTCCACAAAACAAGTCCCGTGAGAACCAAAAATAGACAACAAAAAAAAGATGTTTTCACTTGTTCTGGAAAACTGGCGCACTTGTAAATATATAGAAAACCATGATTTCATTAATGGCATTTGTGTAAGTAATAAATAGCTCTAAAAAGTCCTATCAAACAGACACCTACCGACAACCACAACCAAAACACCGTGTGCACCGCCATCACCACAACCCACCATCATCAACAATCGGCAACACCAGCGACAACCAAACCCCAGCAATTTAAAACTCAGTTAGTGACAATAATCGAAACTTCAAAGAATCCCAGAGAAGGGAATCAACACAGAAAGTGGAAGAGGGAAAAGAAAGGCGGCTACTCTGTCTCACCCATACTCAGTGATTCACGTCGGCGGGAGGAGATCGAAGAGAGGTTCAGGGGGACCACATGAGGCGGCTCAAGGATGCGCGACTGAGCTGTATGGGAAGGAGGGGAAGGGGAGGAGAAAAGAGAGACGACCAACGGTGTCCCAAATCTGAGCCTTGACGACCTTATCGTCGACGAGGATGCTGCGGGTGGCGAACTCGAGATCGATGGTGTGGACTTCGATTACTCGTTCCTCGTGAAACGGGAGAGGAGGTTGGATTTTCCGATGCCGGAGTCGTCAATCTGCACCACCTTGAACAAGTAATCGTAGTCATCGTCCGCCTTGTACGCTCCCGTTTCTTCCTTCCTTCCTTTTCTTCACAAAAATTCAACTAATGATAATATTAAGACGAAGACAGCTACGAACGACGGCGATTATGACAAATTGAGATTTGATTAGAAAAGAAATTAATTGGGCCTATTTATATGGAAAGGATTTAACACTGGAAGATCATATAGGATGGACGTGGAGAGGAGAAGAACGTTTTGTTTCTTTGTTGAGACCGTGTCCTTTTTTTTTTTCTTCCAGTTTCCTTTTACTTTTTCTATTTACCTCCAAATTTAACTAGGCTTTTTATTGGTTCGTCAAATTCTAACAGATTGTTTGCGATAGTGAATAAATATTGCACATATTTTTTTCACAATAAATAGATAATTTTAAAAATCAAGTCATAAAGCCATACATATTGCATAAGACATAAATGATGCCCATACTAATATTGAATAAATTATCCTTGAAATCCTAAAATAGAAAAATTAAACTTAGTTAATATGTCATCATCATTTTGATTATAAAAATTTATTTATTATCTAAAAATTTAGTTACATATGTAAATTACTTTATTAATTTTAAAAAATTTAAAAATTTAAAGTTGAAGAAGCAGTTTTAACATTTATTTTGCCAAACAAGTTCTTATTCTTAATTCTTTAAAATCTGTCTCAAGGTACAACGTATCCAAACGAATTTTCAGTTTTCAAACACTCTCAAAATAGTTCTCAGTTCTTAATCTTTAGAACAATTCTCAGAGAACTAAAAACATAAAACTCTCCCAAACGTACCCTAAAGCAATGTAGAAGACAAGATATGAGAGATCGCGCACCGACTCCCTATCACGCATCCTAGGCATGAGAAACCCAACGCACGCAACGATGGAAAGGAGAATGTCTAACATTCAATACACACCATCAAATCCAGTTAGAAACCATTTATGCTTTGGGCTTCTTAAGTTCGGTAAAAAGACATAGATTGTCCCTTCACTTAAATGAAAGCAAACATCGTGTCCTTTTCTGGAAATTTTCAAATACTATGTCCCAAACTTGATGAAAATCAAACAAACCTATCCCTTTTACCCGTTATTTCCGGTTCACTAATAGCATAACGACGCGTGGCATGTGGGGGCAACCAATTTAGAATTTTTTATTATTTTATTATTCTTTTATCTATTTTCTAGATTTTTGATTACCAAAATAAATTATAATACACAAATATAATCTTTTCCCCTTTTTTTCTTTTTCCACATCTGCACTAGAGATGAAAATTTTATGCAGCCAAAAACCGTGTTCTTGCCAGAAGCATGAATCTAAACGTCGGACTCGTCGTCGCCGACAATTTGTCAAACACCACAACACTTTCGACCAAAATTACTTAATAAAACCACCAAGAACACCTGCAACAGCAATCGTCTTCCATAAAGCCGAATCAAACAAACAAGCACAGAACCCAAACTGCACTAAAAGTAAAAAACACAACCATAAACCTAGAACCATCAATCAAACCAAACATCATTTAATGGTGAAACCAAATCGGCCTATACAGATAAACCCTCAGCAATCGAACAAAAAGAGAAAAGCTGCTGGGAAAGAGCCATCATTAGAGGGAAACCATCCTCACCGTGCGAGACGCCGGAGCAAGGGGCTGCGAGCTGCTGTGTGGACATGCACGTATGTCGCCGTCGAGGAGAAGGTTTCCGCCGAGAGGGGAGAAAGAGCCCCCTTCCGCCCAAATCCATCTTCGTTTAGATCTGGAGTAATGGTCGTTGTTGCCGAGTTAGTGGATTCGAGAACACGGTGCCGTTTTTTAGCCTACTACTTCAGCGCTTGACCCACGACAGCGGCAACAGGTTGTTCCTCTTTGGGACATTCGTGCACATCTCCTTTGCGCCGAGGATGGAGGCGCGTCTGGATACAGTGCTACCACAGGAGACGACATTGTCCCACTCACTCCCATCATCAACAACATCGTCTTCTTCATGCCGCTAGCCACCACCACACCGTAGACCATCATCGCAGCATCACCATCTACCACGCCGGTCACCACCAGCTCTCCCTCCTCCCTCGAGCGCTGTTGCTGAACGCGCTACAGCAGGCTGAGACGAGTTCGATTCGCTGCCCACAACCGCACTTGCAACAACTGCCGACTGCAGCCGCCGCCGCCGCCTCCTCCTCCTTGTGCTCGGGCATGAGGCGACAAATCTAGAGAAGATAAGGGAAGTAGGGATTGGGAATGGATTAGAGTGTAGGGTTCTAATTTTGTTCAGTTTTTTTACCTTAGTCAGCGATTTTGACTAGTTATAATTAGTTAATTAGAGTTTTTGTAATTAGATTATATTTATTTATTAGAACTTTTTAAATGTAAAAATATGAAAAAGAAATAAAGAAATAAAATAATAAAATAATCCCAAACTAATGGGCCCACAATACAGGTGTCACCATTTCATGAATTGACCTGCTACAACAGGTAAAAGGGACAAGTTTGTTTATTTTCATAAAGTTTGGGACGCAATATTTGAAAATTTTCAGAAAAGGACACGATGTTTGTGTTCATTTAAGTGAAGGGACAATCTATGTCTTTTTACCTCTTAAGTTCTTGCGCTTTGGGCTTCTTAGGTTCCTAAAGGTCGTGATCTAATAGCCAAATCAGAATCTCAATTCTAATAGGCTAATAAAATTGGGAATTTATAGTTAAAAACCAAATATTTTCTTGGTGTAGACAATTCAAAGATTTAAAAAGTTAAAAAGATAGAAAAAAAGGAGAGGCACTATTGGGGGCATAAATGAGTCATGAACTAAGTATTGTTAAGCTCAACTCGACTCATCAAATAAACTATCAAGCTCGAACTTAAGCTCAAGATTAATCGAGCTTATGAGCTCCAGCTCGATAAAGCTCGTTAATACAACATCACAACAACCAAATTTAGGACAACAAAAAAAAAAATAGCCAACTGAAAATCAATTGAAAAATCGAGTAACAATAACTTCAAATTCTCATAATACATGCACAGCACATGATATACTAACCAATTAAGGAAGCAATTTGGCAATAGAGAAAACAATTTGGTAGCTTTTTTAAAGTTTGAAGGATCTGGAAGGAATTCTTGAGGGGTATGCTGGATGAGGTGGGCCGGTTGGTGGCGGAGAGGAGAGTGTGTAGAGGAGAGGGGGGAGATAAGGACGTGAAGTTGGGAGGAGAAGAGGGATGTAGAAACTAGGGAAAAAAAATAATAATAAGTAACCAAATATTTTCTAGGTCGTAAAAGATACAAAGATATGAAAGAGTTAAAGAGATAAGAACTGGGAGCAAAAGTATAGGAGTAAAAAGTATTGATGGGTCACGGCAGCCTACTTTAAACATGGTCTTGATCACTTGAATCTTGATTGTAAGCTGGTTTAAGACTAGGTTATTCATATCACTCTATTGCACGAATCCTATCATAACTAATAATGATTGTTAAAATGAGACAATTTATAAAATTATTTTCCTACAAATAGAGAGAGATAACCCTTTATTTATTATAATGTTATTAGTGAGTATTCTAAATAGTTTTTTTTCCTAACCTTGATGGGTTAGATCAGCTTGTTAGAACTGTTCTAGCTTAATTAATTAAGAGATTTTGAATTTAGAGTCTTGGAAACTCAGCACTCTAGGAGGTTAGAGGCGCCAACCTTTATGATTTCTACCATCCTTAGAGCTGGATTAGTCTAGTTCCGAAACACCGTTGGTTAGATTTGACAGATCAGCACCAACTATGCTAGGGTTTGTCACCACTAAAAAACCCTATGCTGCAACACAGCCTTCCGCAGTTGCCCACACATCGCCCTGATACATCAACGCTAACTTCAATTAGAGCCTAGATCCACACCCTACTCCCTCTCCCCAAGCTTTTTACTTAAATAATCTTGCTCACTATTAGCTCGAACTACTCTAGTACCCTATTTAAAGGGAGTCTGTCCAGTGCGGGCTTGCTCTGGAAGATTTGCGAGTGAAGCTCCGATGAAGGAAACATCGAAGCTTGTGATTGATTTAAGAGACGCAACTGACGGGTATGTACCCTCTGATGAGGCCAGCCTTGGCTCCTTGGTCGCACGCACGAATGTGATAGGAAAGGTTTACTCCGATCGACGTGTTACTCCGGTGCGAATGTGTCAATAGCTGAAGGATATTTGGTATATCAAGGGGGATTTCAGGGTAATCCCAAAATTGAACAATCTCTTCCTCTTAGGCTTTGACTTCTGGCTACCAATGAGACTTTCTCACTTCTGGGTTCAATTACATGACATCCCACCCAATTTGCTTTCGCATCGAAAAATTGTTAAAATTGGTGATGCTTTTCCTATATTTTTGCATTATGAACCTTCTCTCGAAAAGTATTAGGATGGCAGGGATTTATAAGGGCTAGGATGGAGTTCAAGGTAGCTAAGCCTCTTAGACCAAGAGTCCATGGTTTAGACAATAATGGAATGGAATTTTGGATCAAATTCAAATACAAGCACTTTGGTGAGTTTTGTACTCCCTGTGGCCTGATCACCCGTGAGGTAAATCGCCGTACTAAACCAAAAAGGCCAAATGAGGGGATTGAGTTACCGGAGGAAACAAGCTATGGCCCCTGGATGAGGGCCAAGGAGATTTATGGTAAGCGTTACTCTGGAAAAAGATCATTAGAGAAAATGAATGTTACCAATGTAGGTGATCGAGAGGAAAACAGGCAAGGTCCTGTTTCTGCTGATGTCAATGCTTCCTCACAGGCCACCAAGGTTTTGAAAACCGGACCGACCATCGAACCGGCGAAGGTAATCGATCAATATAACCGGAGTTCAACCGGGGCTCAACCGGGGTTCAACCGTTTTTCTGATTTTTATATTTAAGGGCTGAGAAATAACATTAAAAAAATAAGAATACCAAATTGAAGTTTTGGCAATCATCCATTAAGACAATAAATAACATAATACATCCAGGTCACACATTATAGGTCCATAATTGATAAAATAACAATACATTCAAGTCACACATTCTAGGTCTATAATTGATAAAATAACAATTTAAATCTCAGGACAGAGTCTATAACATCCACAAGTGATAGAAAATAAAATCTAGAACAACAATTACATCTTCCCAGTTTCATTCATCATCATCACTACTTCATGGAGCATTATTCCACTGCCACTGTAATCTCTAACAAAATTGCTTGAACTTCCCATTAAAAAAGATTTGACATTTGGATTAGCAGAAGCACTTGATGGAAAGGCAAACTCATCTGCCTCATTTTCTAAATTAGAAAAAAATATAACAAATAAGTAAAGGAATGAAATACTAAATAAAGGAAATAACAGATCAATTATAAGTTAGTTAAGCATCTCCTTCTTCTTCTCCTCCTCTTCGCAAGTCAAAAGTCTACTCATCTCCTTTGAAACATTTTATCAAACACCTACTCTACAAATGTTGATCTGATGATATAACCCACCAAAACACTATCAATATAAGTAGCACTGAAAAACAACTGTGAATTCAAGTAATGCATTGCATATTACTTTTTTATAGCAAATCAAGTAATGCAGGAATGTTATAGTGCATAATCATTTATTCATTTTTTAAAAACAAATCACGTCAACCATGTCATGCAAGAACTTGGAGTCCAGAACTATAATCTAAGGATGCCTAGTCAATTTGTCATACATATATTCGCATATAAGAGTGGCAAATAATACATTGCAATATTTCAGTGGATGACCTTTAAGCATCAGTGTTGTGTTGTATGCTTATCCTCGACTCGCACGGACACAACTAATTCTAGGCTTTTGGCAATAAACAAATTGGTCTTTTTTGAATTAAGTGTTGACGACCAGAAAATTTTTAACGGCACTAAGTAATAGTAGTAGTTCTAGTATGTTTGACAAGATTAGTAACTAAAAGTAAAAAGGTTTGATGCACGAAACTAAAGAGCAAAGACTTGTACCTGGAAGCTATTGGCCGGCGACAATGGTGGCAAGTGCAGACGCTGGTGGCAGGTGTAGACTGTGGGAGAGGATAGTTGGGGAGCAGAGAAGATGAGAATGAAATGGGGTGGAGATGGAGAAGAGAAGTTTCAATTCTAGGGATTTCATTTCACTTACTGGTAATTATTTACTTAATTAGAATATTATTTTTTAAATGAGAACGATGCCGTGTTAAGCTTCTTAGTGGGAAAAAAAATTAATTGATTCAACCGGTTGACGACCGGTATAACTGTGGACGGTTCGGCCGGTTACCCAAAAACCATCAAAACCGGCCGGTTCAAAACGGTTATGTGTCAAGGGGGTTTTTTCCAATGAATCGGACCGGAGCTTTGCTGGAACGCCGGTTGAACCCGGTTAACCGGCCGGTCCGGTTTTGATAACCTTGCAGGCCACCAGGCCCGCTGCATCGGGTGTTTCGGCTCAGGAGGAAGACACTGGGACCGTGTCGGAGAGCAGAAAACGCAAGGCGGGGAGAGGAACTCACAATTCCACCAATCCACGACAACGCTCGAGAACAGCACACCACGATTGTGAACACGATGGCTGTAATCATTGAAGAACTGGATGCAAATACACTTATGCATGTGTCAGCCTCTAAGCCCTCCTAGAAAAGGCTTGCTCGCTCTACCAGAGTTTATCATCGGGCCACCGCTGAGGAATTGGTGAGAGATTACGAGATGTCGCAGTGGGCGAAAGAGGATGAGGTCGGTGATGACCATGGTAGGGATGAGGGAAGGATTCTGTCGGATTCCCCCCTGCAGCTTTCAAGTGAAGGATGGAGTTTGCCATGCAGGTTAGTGTGGAGACTATTCTGCTACGGTCATTTTGTCACCTCTAGGTGAGAAATCCTAACCTCTCCGCTCCAAGGTTCAGGTTTCTACTTTTGTCCACTCTGTGTAGCACCAATGTTTGCGTATTTAGGATGATGGTGCCTTACTATTCTGTGGGAAGGTCTCCGGTGACCATGGCACAGGAGTGGTTTCATACTTCTCCTTTAGTTTGTATGCTATTTTTGCCTCTGGATTTGGCAGGAAAAATTGGAAGAGGAACAGGGCTTGCGCAGTGAAGAAACTATCTCTTTGGCAAGAGTATAGGAGGACCTTGGTTCTCAGGCGGATTCTTATGCTTTCAGTTTAGGTGATGTTGGCCCTATCACTGTAGATCGAAAGGTGTTTTCAGTTATGTATCTTTGTTCTTCCTCCCTGTTGCGGCAGTTGCTGACCCTGTTAATCTCCGAATTTTATTTCTACTTGTTTGTTTTTTACAGCTCCCTGTGAGGCTGCTTTGGATTATCGGGGCTCCCAATTTTGGTCTGTTAAGACATGTCTGGCCGCTAGTATATGTAATATTGGTACTCCAATGCTCGGAATGTCATTGCTTTGTATGTTTACATTTATTTAAGTAATGTTATGTTTCCCGGCAAAAAAAAAAAAATTAGATTAGGCCGGTAGTGCAAAAGCAAAAAAAAAAATTTCTCTTCGTGCTCTCCTGGAAATTATTTTTAATATTGATACGACACGAGTTAATACACATTAATTACTTACCATTTATTTCATAAGATATCAAGCACAAAAAAAGTGAAATCATACCGTATTTATAATTCGGGAGAAGAAAAGCCCAGGTAAAAGGGATTGCACATTAATTAATTCCTACGAGTCCATTTTATGGGGGGAAAAGACCCATGATTTATTATTATTAATAAATGGAGAATATTTTTATATTAATATATTAAAATCAATAGGACGCAGTAAATTAGTCACTTTAGTCACTCCACTAAATGATGCCATATTGGTTCTTTATCGAGGTGTTTTGGTTTGCCAAAATATTGCAATAGCTTTTCCCCCTAAAAAGACTATCTGGATATGAAAAGTTTATATTTAGACTATTATAAAAAATTATAAATTATTCACTATGAGAGTTTACTTCAAAAAAATAATAATACTATTAATTTTTTATTATGAGTTTTTCTATCTTGTGTCCTAGAATTATTAATTTAGTATCTTTTGACAATTGTCTAGCTATCGTCGGCGTATCTCATGTGCCAAAAACGTTACAGCATACCAAATGACATGCTTGCTTAATAAGGATTCTTAAAATGAAGAAATAAAGAAAATCTATTTTTCTATGAATTAGAAGAATGAATGAATCCACCTCTGCAACTGTAATAGCTAAAACAGAATGGTTGGTTTTTCTCTCAGAGTCGCACTGTAAAAACATGAAGCTGTGCGTGACATCGGACCAGTTTTCGGGGACCTTCTCTTTGGACCAATTGCAACAGTTTCTCAAGAGGATTTGGGGCCGGGGCTCCAGCTGACGTGGCAAGCACCAACGCAGCGTGAAAAATAGAAACGGCACGCTTCACAAGGCCAAACACCACGTTTATTTAGCAGGGCTTCTCATCCACCACCACGTGTATGTCGCATCGGCCATCCATTTTAGGGGGCATAAGGCCTTTTCAAAGGATTTCAAGCTTTTAACCCCCCCGAACGGAAAGCTCAGCCAATCAGGTGCAAACTCATCCCCTTTACATGCAAATTCCACAATAGGAACACCCGACACGTGCGAGACAGCCAAATGTGACCGAGCCAAGGGCAGGAAGGGGAGGGCACTCCGGTAAAAACGCCCCGCGAGAACAAAAATGACCAAACCAATCGTGATAGGTGTAGCCACGCATGGCAGCCAACTTCACACGCGTTACAACCAGAAAGCCCGGCCCTTTTTTTTCTGTTGCTTTTTCTTCCCTCTGCTGAGAACAATGAGAAAGCGTTTCTGTGATTGGTTTTGGAGAGGCAAAACACAGAGAGGGAGAAACAAAAACCATTTGTCTTGTATTGTACTGCTACTATTTACATGAACTGATGGGATGGTATATGTGTTAGCATGCATGGACCCACTAACATACCCAAATCCCACATGTCCCCATCTCTAGTCTTCTCAAACACGTACCCATCGCATATTTCCCAAGTGTCACCTTCTCCTGCCTCTTTGCCTCATGCTGCCTTTGTCTCATTGGCCAGCCACCACCCTTAAAATTCTTCAAAACCTCACTCCCCCCCAATCTCTGTTGTGTGTAAAACTGAGTGCCTCACTCCCGTGCTTTTCATTCCCCCTCCCCTCCCAAAATCCTTCAAACTTTCTCTTCACCGTCCCTTTTGAACAAGCTAAAAGGCTTGTGCTGGGTGAAGGCAATAAGAAAGTTGAAAAAAAAAAAAAAACAACCCGTCACCATGCTCAAGACACTGAATCCTTACTCTAATACAGCAAAAACTGCAGAGATTATGTCTAGGTACAGGCCTATAGCGCCTAAGCCTGAGGGTCCTGATGACAGCTCCCCGGGTGACAGCAGCTGCCCATCCATGTCTCAGAAGATCCGGCAATCTCCTTACCTGAGGAACCTGTGGCCACAATTGCAGGCCAGGCCTACTAGAACCAGGAAGAGAGGCAGAGCTGCACTGTCTCCACCCACCATCAAGAGGCAGAGGACCCATATGCTTGGCCTTTCTTCTCCCAGTCATGTAATATCCCCTGCAAAACATCTCTCCCTCGAGGGTTTCACCCATGGGATTCCTCAGCAGCTTTCAGTTCCTCTGGCTGGAGTCAGTAGCAGCATGGGAGGTGCAGTCACAACAGTGTCAAATTTGGTCACACTTCCTCTGCTTCCATGTTCTCCATCAGTTACTGCTGTTGCCAGCCAACCAGCAAAACCGGAAGTCAGTTGCATGGAACGAAGCAGAGAATTAAAGGTCATAGACTTGAACGCCATGGCTGATACCAACCCAGAAGAGAAGGATCTCTTGCAGCAACTGCAAGAACCTCCCACCAGCAATGTTATAGCACCTCAGCCGGTTCGACCAGTGGGCTCAAGCATCAGTGTGAGATGCATCAGTGAAGACCCTGCATCAGTTGCACCAGTGCAAGCTCCAAAGAAGCCAGAGGAAGTGGAGGAAGAGGTGGAGTCAGAGGCCCTTCCAGCAGTGATTTCTGATTCCAACAACAAAGTGAGGTTGGCAAATGCTGCCTACAAAGAAATGGTGGGTCAGCCAGAGTGTTCATGGCTGGACTCGATGGTGACAGGTGAAGGGAGAAACGGAGGCAGCTCCTGCAAGAGGATTTGTGGGGAGGTGTCACTTCATCTTTCTGATTCTAGAGTGCCAACTTCAAATAGATTTTCTTGTTGGGTGAGAATTGAGTGGGGCAGTGGGGGGAAGAAGAATTCAGTCAATACTTTCTGTGATGTTATCAGATTGTCCTGCGAATCCAAGGACTATCTTTTCACTTGGAGGTTCCACACCCCGACCAAACAAATTCCTCAGTCCACGATCAACGCATGAGTCTTTATCTTGTGTACAGAAGTAGTTTAGCAGAAAATGTAGCCTATCGTAGCATGTATACATAGGAGTAGGTCAAGTACATACGTAAGGTTAATGTTGTCAGCTTCAGAGCTAGCTAATGCTGAAATGTTTAATAGAATATTGTTTTATGTCTCTTCTGTTCCCTTGGCCATAGCTGATTAGACATCGACAGCATAAATCTAATCCCGGCAAAGGAGATGTCATCTCACGAGCATAAGAATTAATGTTGAGAAGTTTAACTTTTATTAGGACCGGCTATATGCCAGATCATTAATATACACATATATTGTAACGGAAGAAATCCAGTGATGTACATGGCATATTGGCATCTCACTACTTCTATTTCAAATATATATTACAAACAAACAAGGCAAGACAACAACTTTTAAGGCTATATAAAAGTGAATAAAGGCAAATGGTGCACTTAAACTGTCCTCGCTCTATTCTGGGCCCTTCCACTTGAAATTGTCAGCATAGGATTTAGGCTGGAAATGGAAATCAAACTCCCAATAAGAGAAACGAATATGTAAATGATCAGAAAAAAAGAAAAAGAGACGAGGTTATGATATTGATATGCCAATTAGTTTCATCTGAAAATTTCTAGAGCTAGAAATCAGACTTTCCTGATTAACTAGGAAGCAATCTTATTCCTGATGGAATTTACTTTGAGAATACAGTAAATGACAACAGTACTGACCTTTAGAAGAGGTGTATGACGCTTCTTGACCTGCAGAACAATGAAAGGTCATTTTAGCAGAGAAGGGCGCAGAAGCACGAGCAATGCTCAGTACTATGGAATTGCACTAAATTGTCTTGAAAGTGTGGAATTTTTTTTGTCAGAATCACATGTATAAGTGAGGGATGGGAGAGAATGGAAAACTTCTATTGGCGGTTGGGTAATTTGGAATGTGATTTCTAATCTGTTTTCTTCAAGTGGACACATATACACAGACACTGCCATCCTTCTACAATTAACAAAGAGAATATCCTACACACATAAAAGGCGTCATGTCCGGATGATATCCGAGTATAAATTTTAATCAAGGACTGCCAGCCAAAATTGACGAAAATCATCCATATATGAAAAACATTGGTGCAAATTCCACACAGACAAACAAAAAGTTGCTCCTATATTTAGTTTGCATAAAATATACTACAATCGAGATGTTTTTTTCTCATGACATGCATTTACATTTAAATCTCTTTTTTTTTTTTTGGGTAAAGAGGTTCTAATAAATAAGTAGCAAGCTTGCAACTTGCAAGAAAAGACATCAAGCACAGGATAATGCATGAGACTAAACACAAAGAACAGAGTTAGCTCTGCAGGTCATGGAGAGGCAAATACCGTATACTCCCAACCATGTTTTTCAGCAAATGCCATTGCAGCTTCTGCACTATCAAAACTAAGTCCAGCGTCACCGACATTAGCATAAGGATCTCCCGTGGATGTCCAACCCATCAACGGATTTTCCCACCTTCAAAGAAACAAAAAAAATAAATTAACTCAAATTGATGATTTCTGGTGCCAGAAAAGAAAAAATTCATTAAAAGTCGGCGCCATCACTGCTCCCCCTTCTTTGCTTCCAACCCGAATTAGGTTTTGATCAGGGGATAAAAAAACACAGATTGTTCATCCGAAAATACTCGCTTCAGTATTGTTTTGAGTGCGCCCGTATATCCACTTTTCAAGTATAATTTAAATGAGAAGGGCTGTGGAAATTTTGCCAGAGATATATAGCATACTTTTGGGTAGAGAGGAAATCGATGTGCCATTTCCCAAGTTTACCAGAGCCTTGCTGTGATGCAGACCGAGAAGGTGAATAAATCATGACCTGGCCATTTTCAATAAATGGAAGCAACATAGACCTATCAACAACACATGAAAATTTCTACCAAAAAAAAAACACATGAATATTTTTAAAAATGATTTCAAATCACAAAGAGGAAAACGTGCACACGAAATCAATGAACTAGGCTCCACAAATGCCAGATTTCATGAAAAAGAACCCAACTGTTTCGCTTCATCCCTGCAGAAGTCCTAAAAGAACCACCCAGGGATTAAAACGACTTGTCACGCCAGAGATCCATGAATGACAGGAAACAATCATCACAGAAACGACATGTCATTGAAACCTTAAAGGATATATATATATACCTATCAAAATCTCCTCCCCCTTCATGTTTTACTCGACCAAACATAAATAGAAACCAAGTGAAATAACAAAATAGTGTTCGAACCAGAGGCAAAAATGTCGATCATTAAAATTTTAAACGAAACAAAAAATATATGTTATTACCCTTCTTCGAAGATGTTGCTCGGGGATCCCGGAGAGAAGGCCGACCTCCCCAGGTTTAACCTCCACCAAGGCATCCGTGGAGAACGGTAGTCTTCCCGGTGGAGCTCGATGAGCTCTGGCGAGGTTTAGCATGGCTCGATACAGCGACATCTCCGTTAACTTGGAGAGTATGTTAGTGAGGGTTTTGCGAATTACGATGCAAATTAAACGAGCTCGGTGTTTTGATTTATTGGTGTGGATTTAGGCTTTTACTGGAAGGATGAGATTATGGGTTTTAAATAGAGTGGTTAATTTGAAAGTTGGCTTGCGAAATTGCCAGAAGTTTCCCGCTTCCAGCAGCTGCTGGCGCCACCATATCTTGCCACATCAGCCTCAGAATCGACGGGTCTCGGTTCTTTTTTGCCCCCTTTTTCCTGTTAGAAAAGTACAAACTTACCATTGGATTATAGGCTAGTTTCAATTGAATTCCTGATTCTTCTTATTCGCTTCCTGCTGGGACCTTGATGTTTTAAAATATATATCAATTGGGTTTGTTGTACACAATGGAAAAAATCAAAAAAACCAATCACTGTTAGAATAGCGAATAACTCAACAATGGAAATAATCAGCAAGATACATGAAGCACATCAATATCTCTGCACTTCTAAAACCTGCAATCGGCCTATTCGCAAATGTAGGGAACAAATCGTTCAAACAATAGCCAATTTAACAAAATATATGGGTTAAATATTTAAATTTGATCAATTATCTTTATCAAACTTCTCCCTTTCCTTTAATCAGTTCTTTCCCATTTTTTTTTTTAGTATTCCATATAATTTTACATTTTTTAGAAAAGTGGAACTTGATCTTGAGGCTTTGACTCTGTAAGTAGTAACAATAATACCACTAAGCTGTACGGCTTATTATTATTGATCCAAATTTTTGAGTCATCTTAACAACAACAGACAATCGAAGTCCGGCCAGAACATTAGCCATAGAAACAATTCCTGGGTCTGTAGTCTATACAATTGCATAGGAATATGCAATTGCTTTAGTTTTCTAGTAGGTCTCAACTCTCAATCCATGAACAACCTGAAACTTATAGATACCTTTCAACACTAGGCTCCAATAAGGGATTCAAGTGGATCCCACTCATTGAAGTTTAGGAGGAAATGCTGCATCCTTGGAGCCGAACAGTGCTAAGCCTCCTCATTGTGTTTGGATCCCATTTTATGCATGTAGTCTGAATACGAGTCAATACTCCATTGTTTCTTCCCTAATGCCAGGGTGGCAAAGAAAAGAGCATTGGCTACATGTACCTTGTTGGACAAATTATGTATTTGTCAGCTTGCAATACGAGTATGCCATTTGTTCTTAGTTTGTATCGAGACCAAGTCTCCACAACCTTTACCCTTCGTCCCCTTCTTGCCTAGTTTTGGCCTGTCAGTTTGATCATATACCCCCACAAACATTCACCCACCTCCCTCTAGGTTCAGCCACAGCAATCCCTTCTCTCAGTGAGTGGATGCAAATTGACATCAATGGCAATGACTTTTCAAGAAGATGATTCAGTGCTAACAAAGCTGGAGTTGGCATGTTGGGACTTGAAAACCCTTCTCCAAACCTCGACCAAAATGGGAGACAGCCTAGAAAAGATGGACAAGAGGTTTGAAGCTATTGATGAAAGTCTTGCAACAACCTCAAAAAGAGTAGCTCCTTTGCATTCTCTGGCCATGGCCTCAAAAGCTCTGGAGACAAGGATCAACAGAGCTGTCTCCCCTGCACTTGCTCTTCTTGACAACTTCAAGCTCTCTGAGACTCTCCAACACAAGCTTCTTCAAATTTCCTCTGAATTAACCGCTGCGAAAAAACCAAGTAAACGGCTTACGCTCCTGATAAAATACGTGGATTGTGTTGACAGGCTAAATGCAGCCATAGATTCTATTAGTCAAGATGGTGAGCCTGTGATTCAGAGGCTACAAGAGGTGGTGGAGTTCTTGAGCAGGACTAAGGCCACAGATCAGTTTACGGCGCACAGGTTGAGAGAGACTTTGATCACACTCAAGGCTCTTTATGAGACTGAGGTTGATGCTATGAAATTTGACGGCTTGCTTGATGAGGCTCTACTCCATCTGCAAGATGAGTATGAGAGGACCCTGCACCAGTTGAAGCACCAAAATATTGGCGAGACGCAGGGGGATGATGAAGCTGATGCAACAGCTGCTTCTGATCTGGGTACAGAGCAGGAGATTGAAATTCTCAGGCGGATCTCAGAAACTCTGGCTGCTAATGATTGTTTGGATATTTGCATTGATATCTTCGTCAAGGTATGTTACAGTCTTACAGAGCAGGACAAATCATTGTTCTTAACTATTTTTGGTATTTGTCGCTCGCAAAGGTGTCACATGAAACATATTCACGAAATTTATGAACATTCCAGCAGCATAGAATGACTTAATATCCAAATACACGCCAGAACTACCTAAATAAATGCCAGTGATAGTCATCTGAGGATTTATTTTTATATTTACCAATATATGTCTGTCGTTGGCATAATTATAAACCTAGCTAATTGACTTTTGGAGGTTACACATACATAACAAGTACTAGCGAGTCTTATATTTCTTCTTGTGGAATAGGTGAGATATAGAAGAGCAGCAAAAGCATTAATGCGGTTAAACCCAGATTACTTGAGAACATACACTCCGGAAGAAATAGACGAAATGGAGTGGGAAACCTTGGAGACTGCCATAAGCCTGTGGGTCCAGCACTTTGAACTTGCCCTGAAAACAGTTTTTGTCTCAGAAAAGAAACTTTGCAACAGAGTTTTGGGAGCAATGATGGATGGAGCAGTCTGGCTAGAGTGCTTTGTCAAGATTGCAGACAAAATCATGGCGGTCTTCTTTCGATTTGGCGAAGGCGTTGCAAGGAGCAACAAAGAGCCCCAGAAGCTATTCAAGCTCTTAGACATGTTCGACTCCTTAGGAAAGCTTAAACCAGAGTTCTCTGATATTTTTGAAGGTGAAGCTGGAGCTGATATCTGTACAAGGTTCAGGGAACTAGAAAAGCTTCTAGTCCATGGTTCAAGTAAAGTGTTTTGGGAGTTTGGCCTTCAAATAGAAGGCAACACAGATGGTCTCCCTCCAACACAAGATGGATCAGTCCCCAAACTAGTAAGATACGCCATTAATTATCTCAAGTACCTATCCACCGAAAACTACAGCGTACCAATGGCCAAAGTTCTTCGCACAGAACAAGTATGGAAGGCCGGAATCTTATCGAAACCCGAAACGGAAGAGAACTTGCTCAAGGATGCCATATCCAACATCATGGAAGCCCTCCAAAGAAATGTAGAAGCGAAAAGATCACTCTACAAGGACAGAGTTCTCCCCCACGTGTTTGCCATGAACACCTATTGGTACATTTACATGAGGACTAGAAACACCGAACTAGGGAAGCTACTAGGAGAGCAATACATGAAAAAGAAGTACAAGGTTGTCGCGGAGGAAGCGGCCTACATGTATCAAAAGCAAGCATGGAGACCACTCGTGAGGTCGCTCGAAGCAGATAACGGTGGTGGCGATAGCGAGGCCGTGGCAGGAAGAATGGAAGCTTTCTTGAAGGGTTTTGATGAGATTAGGCAGAGGCATAGAGGGTCTTATGCCATTCCTGACGCTGATTTGAGAGAGCAAATTAGAGAATCCACCGTGAAGCTCGTGGTTCCCGCTTATATTAACTTCTTGAACTCCTATTCAGATGCCTTGCAATCAAGGACAACAGTTTCTCCTGAGAAGATCCAGGGATTGCTGGCCCAGATCTTTGACGGTGGCGATGGCAAGTTGAAGCGACGTGATTCGAAGGAACGGACACGTGGAAGCAGCTCGGCGAGTGCTGAGGCTGAGATCAAGAATTTGAGGAGGGCCAGATCAAATACGAGCGATGTGTAACAAAATTGTGTGGTCTTCTTTCTCTTTATGCTCGCTATTTCCAATTGAGTTTGTACTCTTTCAAATTATTTGTTGAATCATGAAACTACTGTAATTAACCCTCCCTTTTTCCAAATTATTCTTTTGTTTGGTACGGTTACTTACTCTTTGATAGGAAAAAAAAAAAAAAGAGAGGGCTAATTACCCGTTAATGAAAATTTTCTAATCATAAAATTTCCGTTGTTTGTTGTTTGCATAATCATTCGTCCAAAATCGAGATTGGTCGTGAGCAGATAGTGTTGCAGACCTCTTTGCTAGGCTAGGCTTAAAATAGATCAATTTAACAAATTTTACGTGAAAGGTGAAATTTTTTTATTAAAGATGAAAACTTTAGAGGATTACAAACCCTACAGCTTTTGGCCATAGAAAGAAAAGAAGAAGAGAAGTGGGTTGACTGTGGTGCTAAAAGTGCCAATGGTCTAGGAGAAATCCTGACCCATTGAGGAAAAAAGAAGGGGAATCTAAGCTGAGTTAATTTACGATGGGAGAGAAAACGTAAAAATTTAAATCTATTATATATATTAATAGCTGAATCTCTCACCAGGTTTTGACACATAAGATTTTTAGAATCTTGCTTTTTTGTTATGTGTAGGCTTTGAGGTCTTCTTTTTTTACCATGTGGAGGGTTTTAGGTGTTGTTTGATTGACCCTTATTTTCATTATAATTATCCCAATTAGAATTAAGGAAAAATCTAATTATACACGATCAGATTTTTTAGCAAGATTAGTACTCTCCACAATCAGAATTTTTTAATGATACAGTCCTAAGATATATATTCTATCCTTTTTGTTTGATAAGATTCTATCCTTTTTTTTTCCTCTAAACTAGAATTTTGGTTTGATTAGAATTTTCGTTTTCAATCTGATTGTTTTTTTCAACAATTTTGCTTTTAGTAAAATTGGGGAACTACAATTTTGGTTGTTGTTTAATGTATTATTATTTTTTGTATGATAGTTAAGTTAAAATTTCCGTTTTTAATCTGATTGTTTTTTTCTATAATTTCGCTTTTAGTAAAATCGGGGAACTACAATTTCGGATTGGTTTGGTATTTTAATAGATATATATATATATATATATATATATATATATATATATATATATATATGTATATACATATATATTCTATCCTTTTTGTTTGATAAGATTGGTTTGTTTTTTTCCTCTAAACTAGAATTTTGGTTTGATTAGAATTTCTGTTTTTAATCTGATTGTTTTTTTTCAACAATTTCGCTTTTAGTAAAATTGGGGAACTACAATTTCGATTGTTATTTAATGTATTATTATTTTTTGTATGATAATTAAGTTAGAATTTCCGTTTTTAATCTGATTGTTTTTTTCTACAATTTCGTTTTTAGTAAAATTGGGGGAACTACAATTTTAAGTAAAATTGGGGAACTACAATTTCGGTTGTTGTTTAAGTTACTAGAATTTTGATTCAACTAGATTATTATATGTTAATTTTTTACTACAATTTCGTTTTTAGTATAATTTCGGATGAGTTTGTTTTTTGTTTTTTACTAAACTAGAATTTCGGATGAGTTTGATAATTTCGATAGAGTTTGATCAGATTGGTATTATATATATATTCTATCTTTTTTGTTTGATCAGATTGGTTTGTTTTTTTTTTTTCCTCTTAACTAGAATTTCGGTAGAGTTTGATAATTTCGGATGAGTTTGATAATTTCTGAAGTGATAATTAAGGAATTATGATTAATGTCTCATCTCTAAAGCTCTTATTCTGTATAAATACATGTCTACAGTTGTGTGTGTGTTACAGTTCCTTATCTATTTTTTCTCTCTTCTCCCCTTCTTTCTTTTGGCTTCCAGGACGGATGTTAGTATTAGTTTTTTTTAGTTTCTCTTTTTTACATTACTTTTAATGCAATACAATTTTTTTTTCATTCATTGTTTCTTTTAGTTTCTTTAGTATTCTCTTTTTAGTTTCTATATTTTTCTTTAAATGTTATTATATTTTTTAGTTTTAG
>JAKUCV010005193.1:29068-46341 GCA_028386065.3 Turnera subulata
TTGTTTGTTTTTTTTTTCTTTTCTTTTCTGGTTCAAACGATTTTGCAGGAATGGAGTTTTTTTTTTTTTTTTGGTTAAGTTGGTTGCAGAGGAAAACTGGGCAGAGGAGGAGAATTGAAGAAGAATATGATGATGTGCAGGTAGTGGCGTGTAAGGCTGAACTGAAGAATAATTTAAAGACAGCAAAATCATTGATAAGTCACAGGCTGAATAGGAATTGGCGGCTGAATAATTGAACTTCAATTATGCAGTTACTATGCTGCATGTGAAGTGTGGCCCACCTGGACCAGAAAATATCCGGTATACCCACTTATCTTATTTCTGGTCCGATAATTCGAGAATAATCCGGCTTTTCCGAAGATTTCCGGACCCGGAAAAATCCCAACTTCGGTCCGTAAAATCCGCAGAAAAATCCCGAGCATGGGACTATGCTCGGTTTCAGAATTCAAGGCTCAATTTACCATAATTTATTTACCCAAGATTAAAAATCAACGGTAAATTACTGTAGATTAACTTAAACAGTCCCGGTAAAAATGAAATTTTTACCTGGGCTGTTACATTATTTTTTGTTTTTATTTTTTCGCATTGTATTTGTTTTTCTTAATTTTCCAGATTTATATTACTTTCGGTTTTTATTTTTTCGCATTGTATTTGTTTTTCTTAATTTTTCAGATTTATATTACTTTCGGTTTTTATTTTTTTCACATTGTATTTGTTTTTTTATACTAATGAGTATTTTATTTGTTTTAATAAATTACCATATTCATATATTCTTTTTTTCCCCGCATTGTATTTTTTTCCTCCAGATTTATATATGATTTTCCTATTTTTATTTTTTTGGTTTTGTATTTGTTTTTCTTAATTTTTAGATTGATATTATTTTTTATTTTTTATTAGCATTGTATTTATTTTTATAAATTGCAAGTTTTATATATTATTTTTCTGTTTTTATTTTTTTGCATTGTATTTGTTTTTCTTAATTTTCCAGATTTATATTATTTTCTGTTTTTATTTTTTACACATTGTATTTGTCTTAATAAATTACCGGATTTATATATTCTTTTTGTTTCCGCATTGTATTTGTTTTTCTTAATTTTCCAGATTTATTTTACTTTATGTTTTTATTTTTACCTCATTGTATTTTTTTGGCATTATATTATTTTTTTGCTTACTTATTTTTCCTTTGGTATTATTTTTTCAGTTTTTATTTTTTGGCATTATTTTATTTTTAAAATTTTTCATAACTTTTTTAAAATTTTTTGTGTGATTTTGAAATAGGGTTCAATGATGCATGCTATAATAAAGAAAAGTTTTGCACAACATTTTCGTGCCAAATTGCAAGAAAGCTTGGTCTATAAAATCTCTAATTTCAAGATGGTTAAAGAAACCAGTCAAAACCGACCAGTGAAGCACCAATTTAAAATTTTGTTTTATGGTTCTATAGGAGATATAAAAAATATCCCTATTCATTTGTTTGATTTTGTTGACCGAAATACAATTGTTGAAAGATGCAACAAGAAATAGAGGTGGAACATATTAGTAAAAAGAATGAAAAATTGTGTAAAAAAATAGAGGTGGAAACAAAGGAAAAAAGTATACTAAATCGGGAAAAAAATTATGAACTATTTAATTGCTTAAAATACTATGTGTGTCAAAAAAATACTTTAAACTACATATTATTATACTAATACTAACTAGACCCGTGGAATCCACGAGTAGTGAGCTAGTAAAGATAAAGTGTGCAATTGGTATCCGTTGTGTGTTGTCATGCATATCATTTCCTCTTTTTTTTTTTTTATATTAGAAGAATATCCTCATCAATAAAGGATTAATCTCTCTTAAACTTCCATAGACACTTGTTAAGGTGAACATCGCACTGCTCCATTTACATCAGTAGAATTTGAACCATGGTTGATACTCCAACCCTTTCCACTGGGCGAACATAAATTAGTCATGGATATCGCTTCTCTTTTATGCATGTCCTAGGATCATACTGTAAGACATGGACCCTAATCTTTTTTGAGATCAATGACACAAGGTGGCACGACTCTCACACCCACTGGCAACACTGTGTGCAACTCTGTTGTAGACTACCAGTCATTCCACACATGCATTACCAGTAAAGATTCGAAACACCTCTGTATCGCCTAGCGTTTAGCTTAATTAATTACTCCCTTCGGCCCATCCAAGTTAGCATATTAGGAAAATAAATTGTCCCACCCAACCTGTTAAGAAATCGAGATAAAGTTAATATACTTCTCCATATTTATCCATTCTTTGAAATTATCACCTCCAAATATCTCTTTTTTAATTTATTCTTCCTTTAAAGATGTTTTAGTCATATAATATAAGATATCTTTTTCCTAAAAGTTAGCTAAAACAATAATTTCTTAATGTAGGACAGAAGGAATAACAAATTCGAATTGTATGTTTATAACTAGTGAAATTCATAGTTTCAAATAACTTAATGATCATAATTTATGACTATTTTGTGTAACTTGGGACGTGTACTGACTAGCTATGCCACTTCCTATTTGCAAGTCTGTTGTGTTTATTAGCATCAACAAAAATTATAGCATCAAAAAAGTCTTTTGTGTTGATATTCATTTTATGAATTTTTTAAATAGAAAGAGAGGCGATGAGATTTATCATTCTCTCTTATCATGGAACTAAATGTGTTTGTTCACTTAATTTGCTCCAAAATCATTTCGATAAGCAACATAAGAAAACAAATCATAATTACAAAATATGAATGCAGATAGAGGTAGAGATATGATGGTAGTGGGATAATATGGCAAGTGGATTCAAGAACAAAGGTATTCTTTATATATATATTATTATATATATATATAAATAATATATATAATGTAGAACAAAGAGATCACAATCGGCCAAGTGACAAACTCAAATATTCTGGAGATTTAAAATAATCTTTCCACTAATGTTTGTCACATTACAGCTAAATCACATCATTGTTTAAAATTTAAATTCATTGGAACTATACGTGCACTTTGAGAGATATTTAATAGAATCTGCTCGAGAAAAGAAACCTATTACCATCGTTATTGCAATTAAATCTGGCGCTCCTACTATATATATATCATCACCCACAAATTTGGAAATTGCCATTATTAGGAGATTTTTTTCATATTATCGAGTCAGTACTAGTTTTTTTTTTTTTTTTTTTTAAGAATGAGCTAATTCTTTTACACTTCCTTTTGTAATCCACCGGACACTCTTTACTTTAAAACTAGAGGAACAGAAAAGGTTAAACTGAAGGAAGGCAAAAGGAAGAACCCGTTTCTGGAAAAATTTACAAATCATAATTCAATTACTATTAGAGAAACTTTTGTGGCAAAAGAAACCTTCCTGCATCAAAAACCTTAATAGCAAATTTTTCCGTTTTAAAACATTTCTTGTATTTTCCAGCTTCATTAAGAAAAAGAAAAAAAAAAAGAAAAAAGACAACAAGAAAACAGAAGTCATCTTACAAACGAAAACGAAGAAACACACTTAAACCGACGGAATCATTCCCTCTTGGCTAAAGAATCTACCCAAAAGAAATTTTCCCTTAAAATACTAAATTCCTTTTAGTCGTCTTCTTCTTCCCAAAACGCAAAAATCATTAATCCCCAGAACAAAATCCAACACCAAAACCAAATCAAAATATCATCATGGCAGAAGAGGTGAGCAGTTTTTCTGATTTCCCGGAGGATGTGCAGCTGTGCATCCTCTCCTTCCTCTCGCCGGCGGAGATCGCCAACTTCGCCCTCACGTCGAAGCGCTTCTCCCCGCTCTGCCGCGACGACAGCAAGCTGTGGCACTCCCTCTGCGACCGGCGGTGGGGCTCCAAGACCCAAATCCACAAGTGGGGCGACGGCAAGATCTCCTACCGCCTCCTCCACCGCACCCTCTCCCGCTGGGACCACCTCATCGGCTTCTGGCGCCGCTGCGGCCAGAGCCGCCAGAGGCACATCTCCCCTCCCTCCCTCCTCTTCTTCGAGTGGGGCCCTTCCTTCGTCTCCGGCTCCCGCGTCTCCCCTGCCTCCTCCCGCGACTCCTCCTCCCCCTCCTCCTCCTACGGGGTCTCCAAGGCCCCCTTCCTGTTCATGACCCTCGGCCCCGACGGGCAGGTCGTCAACTACATCAACCCCGACGGGCAGGACGGGAAGGAGGACGTGGATTTGATTGGGGTCAGTGTGGATTTCATCGGGGACACGCATTTTAGTGTGGAGGAGAATCTGAGCTTTGCTCCTGCCCGTAGTGGGAGTGGGAGTGGGAGTCCGAATTCTAAGGTGGAGGAGGGGGAGGATACCGCCGCCGTGGAGAGCGGGTCGCCGGGGAGCCTTCCGGGAACCTCCGAATTGTATCAGTATTATGCCAATAAGACGAGCCCTGGGGCGGTCCGGAAGCAGAGGAGAAAGGATAAGGAGAGGTTGGGGAAGAGGAGGTGGGAGACCGAGCATTTCTTGAAGATCATGGACTCTTCGCCCACCCCTAACCGCCCTCTCCAGGGATTGTGGAAGGTTTTTGTTGTTTCCTTCTCAGCTTTTGATGTGGCTTTCATGCTGTTTAGTGATTGGAAATTTGAGCGTTTTGGTTTCAGTTATCTGCATTACGTTTTTCTTACTTGCCATTTCCTTTCCCTTCTCGTTTGTTGTGCTACCTGTTCCATTGATGATCGTATCAAATTATGAATCAATCTGGCCAAATCTGCACTTGCTAGCGATTAGGAGCTCTAACTCTGTGGGTAAGTTTATTTTGTTGGGTGGTTGGAGATGCAATTTGATCCAGAAAATGTTTACCCAAATTTAAGTTGCCCTCACAGGATGGCAAATGTTTCGTTATGTTGGTCAATTCATTTAGTACCTGGTTTTCTATGTCGGAAGAACACAGAAGATGAGAGAGACGCGGGGACCTTTTGTTTGTCACCCGTTCACTTTCTTTCCTGCTTCTTGTTGCAGGGAATTTGTGATGATATGAGGTTGGAATTTTATCTCGTGGCATATGACGGAGCTGGCATCTCCTGTCGGAGAGTGGGTGACTTGGCCGAGCGTTTCTCTAGTAGTATGCCTGTGTTCTGGACATCGAATCCTACCTTTGTTGAGTCTCCATTTTCTGCTGAAGAAGTGTCTTTATATGATGGTCGAGCACATATTCGGCCTCCAGAACCGGCAAGTGACTTACAGTTGAAATGCCCTTCGTTGGATGAAGAAGTAGTCTCTCGCATCATGTACATCAACTCGAGCTACGATTTAGTGATTCCAAATCTGGCAGAAACTTCCGCACACCCGTGGCGTGTTGAGGGTAGGATCTGGCAGTACTCGGATGGAACGTTTGGATTTGGTTTTCTGCGTGACAATTTTATTGTGGATCTGAAGCATGTTGCTCAAGATGGTCATCTTCTTGATACCATGATGCTGGGCAATGATTGACATTCTTGCATGGGATCTTCTCTACCAGTAGTTGTAGTCTGGTGATAACATTTGCTCCTTGGCAATGTGTACCATATTCTTTATGCAGATAGTGGTTTGTTGCTAAGATTAGCATTGTTTATGTCATAAACACAGTCCTCTTAGCATTCTTTCAGACATACCTCTGTATAGATTTAGTATCAATAAGATTCCAAAGGTTTCTCTAATTATTATCGTTCCAAGTTGGATTATTGTGGGTTTCTTTGGTTTATTCAATGAAAACACATTGGAAAAGTTCTCATGATTTCATGAAGTGTGGTCACCGAGCCCTATCCCACAATCAAATGGGGTATGTGCTATACTTGGTATGCTGGTGCGGATGTGAAGTCAGTGAGGTTATCATCCATATTCGGTCTTGTAAAAATTTTTCCGTGCTTATGAAGTGGGGACGTTGTTGATGTCAGGAAAACTATTGTGATTCTTGCACTTGCAATTAAAGTTGGGCTTGTGCGCTACATTTTCCTTCTGCAAGAACGAATGGTATTTCTCTCCTGTTTTGCCAATGGTAATGGTGCTTAATTTTAAATATGTTATGGATGATGGAGTTACATCTAAAAGCACCTTGGCAAGTTTTGAACGAAATAGGTTATGCTACAACTTATGGGTTGTTTTAATCCATGTTCTCCTAGCGCAGTTAAATCGTTGGATATATTTCTTAAATCGTCCTGTTATGTTGTGGGAAGGGAGTTCTGGGTTTTGTTTGTGGTAAAGAACAACATAGCTTCTACCATTTAAAAGTATTATCACAATCAGGGTAATTCAATTGTAATACATTTATTAGTAAGAGACATTTAGCAATCGACCCCTATAGAACCTATAGGAAATATAGCTTCTACCATTTAGAAGTATTATCACAATCAGGGTAATTTAATTGTAATACATTTGTTGTACTATATGGTACATACTATTATGGTTCCAATAGGCATGATAGTTGAAGAACCTGTAGAAAATATAGGCATTTTTGCATATGAGAGACTTGAACATCAGTATTACTGGAACAAAAAAAAAAGAGAAACAATAAGAATTCACAAATTGCACCAGTAGTATCTCATCATATTACACATATGGAAATAAAACAAGTTTTCCCTTCTCTTCCGAACATTCATATAGTAATAGAACAAAAACTCAAACATGACAAACACAAGACCACACACCCTTCAAATGTCGTCAATATCATCAATCTTGTATGCATAAAAACCAATTGGACTGCAGGGAAACCGTGAAGCATGAGGAGTGGCGGCAACATGGTAGAGCTGTAAGCAAATGCTTAAGATGTGGAAGGAAGGCAGATTATGATTCAGCGGTAACTTCAGTCCCATTGACTTTCCCATTGATGGAATCTTTCGTGCCATCTCCCTCGAGTTGGCTTAAGTTACCCTTTTCTTTAATGAGTTGGTTGTGATGGTGTTTGCAGTAGAGTCGGCCTTCATGTGCAATGTAGTTGGATGGACTAATCGTACATCCTCCATGGATGCATTTGAAGCAGCTCTTATGGTAAGGAGTTCCATTCACCGAGACCTTTCAAGAAAGACAATAACATTAGTGTCAAGTACTGTTAGTCTATAACTTACAGGTCTTGTTTAATTCATTTGCACATTCTGAAATCTTGAAATTTTGAGTACCTTCTCTGTTGGATACACAGTATTCTTACAGCCAAAACATTTCTCTCTGGTTCCAACAAACATTCCGGAGACTTTAGCAGCTGTAGGTTTCTGTTAGGAGTAGTTCATCGTTAAGGGAGCGGTCTTCCAAAATAGTTCAAGGCATAAGCATGTTTATAGCTAATAGCAATTTACCTCACCGTCGACGGGTTTCTCTGGTTTTACAATTTTAGGTGTCCCTGGATGTAAATTTCACATTGACAATTATCAGTCATGAGTTAATGAAAGAAAACAAAAGCTAGCTAGCATATGTGACATGAAAAGTATGAACTTTCATATCTTTACCCTCAAAGCTTTTCTCAAGGCTGCCAGTTCTTTTGAAGAGTTGATCGAAATGTGGTCTGCAGTACAGAACCCCTTCAAATGAATTGTAGTTGCCAAGCTGCAAATAGATCAATATTGTTTCATGTTAAGACAATGTCAAGATGGAGATGGTACGTCAGGAATGTGCTGCAGATGGCTTAGTTGGTTGTTTAGGCAATCAATTTTAGCAGCGAAAGTTCCATGAGAAAAAGGAGGAAAGATCTTAACCTTTTGGAGTGTTAGGTAACAGATCCAAGGGATCAAGTTCAATACGAGAACAATTGAAACAAATTCAGTTGCTTTAATGGTGAGTTTGAGAGTTCCTAGAAATGGTTTCATTTTTTTCAGCTTTTGTTCAGAAAACCTACATCTGAATATGTTTCTTGTATTTTGTCCTGAAATCTGTATGCATATGAATATTCTCGAGTAATCTCTTTCTTTTACCATTAGATACTGCAACATTGCTAGCAATGAAATGATATAATATGCTGCATCTTAAAAGTCACATTCTTTAAGGAACAGCCTTGAATACTTCACTATAGGTCTGTCAATCAAGGCCTGCATTTGGAATCGTCAAGGCTTGTCTATTGAAGAAGAGAAAAAGGAAAGTTGAATACGTATGCAGAATTAGAAGAAGAAACCTATACCGAGAAAGAAACTACATAATTCCAGACAAAACTTTGTATACCAAGAAGAAGAAGTATAAGGGTACCTTGAGGGTTCCCTTGCAGTGGTGGCATCGGAAGCAGGCCTTGTGGTAAACACGGTTGTCAGCTGTCAACTTATCTACCAGATAAACGGTCTTGTCGCATGCCATGCACTTCTGGGTTGTTCCTGCAAATGCCATGACTTGGAGAAATCCTCGGCTTACCAAATGCTGCTATGGTCTCTGTATAGCTTCTTCTGTGTAGCAAAGAAGAGCAATGGCTTGGAGAAGAAATGAGGAGGAGGAGGAGATAAGGGAAAGGGAATGATGGAGAAATGTGGGCTGCAGGGGATTGCGGAGACCAAAAGCAGAGTTGTATGATTGAAGTTAGTGGCAACCTGGCAATGATTTTGTCCAACTCTGAAGCACCTAACCACCGTTGTCTTTAGATATTTTATAATTTTCCTACCCTCTCAAGATTAGGAAATATACAGGTGTATCTGTGAAAATTGAAGTGTAGTTTGTTATCCCGGTTGGATATTGGTGAGAAACGTTTTTTTTTTGTCGAAACTTAAATATCATTAATTATAGAATAAAATACACTTGATAGATGTTAGAGTTGGTAACTCTAGGACTCCAAGAAGATTACAAATACTCAAATAAAAAGAACATAACAAAGCGAACATATAGAAGAGACTAAACAATCTAGCAAACCGAAGCAAATACTCATACCAGTCTTCCGTGGAGCTAATCTACAAGGATTTAGAAGATTTGAGTGTGGCCCAAAAAGCCACGGGTTGTCGGAGAAGTAAGAAAGCGTTCTTCACAAAGAAGGGTCCTGTAGATGACAGGATACACAATCTAAACAACTTTTGAAAAGAAAAGTCGTTCCCATAGGCCGAACCCAACGGCACTCTTGAATCAAAACTAATGGCTCTTACAGAGGGAAACCACCCAAAGAAGACACTAATAACGGGATGAAAGAAACGTGAGAGCTTCCACCCGTATACTAAAACTTCACCATAATGCTTCGCTTTGCCTCCCACTCGAAGTAAATCACCAACACGAGAACAAGATTCTCTCATCCGTGACTTGCTTGCCGAAAAGCTTGACTTTGCCCATAGGAAGAACAAAATACTCTCACAAGGAATGTCATGGATATTGGTGAGAAACGTTTACTCCACAGGATGGAATGTCATGGAATGTCTTATCATCCATACAGGGAATTTTTTTTGTTGAGCACATGATCATGAAAGCAATAGCTTACTGTAATATAGTTTGGTCGTCAAGTTCATTCTTGTTAAAACTTACATGTATGGTAAAAGTTCAATCATGTGATGCGAATTCTGAAGCATGTATCTGTTTGTGGACAAAATGTCTAAATTACATGCAAGCCTAGGTTGTGGAATCAATTGTTTTTGCTGGCAAGTTCAGCCACCCAATAGTATATATGGGAGCCACATTTCTGACTTTACTGTTAGTAGATGAGTCTTTCAATTTCAATAGCTGGCTGTTTCCTGCTAAATGCTGTCACACAAATAAATATCTTCAATGTTATAGAAATATGGGCCACAGGATAAGCTCTATTTTAAAAAATTTGTAAAGAAAAAGCGGGGACCAAGCGAGCTACTATAATAATCTTGGCTATCCGTTTTATCAAATGGTTTATGGTTATACTCAGACATGCTGTTTGACATTGGTGAGGAGGAAAACAATACAAAATAGTGTCAAAACTGGGGAAGTAAAAAGCTGAAGGAAAAATTCAGTATGTAAACTATTGAACTCCCGGCAAAAGGAGAATAAAATTAAAAGTAGTAATCGGCCTTCAACCCATGAGAGATCATGAGTTAAATGATGACGAAATCGTATTGGAATGAAAAGTGCTTTGTGAACAAAGGTGATTGAACTCGATTTCTCTAATGAAAAGAAAAGTATTGCTTTTTGCATATTTTGAGACCCCATAGTCTTTGAGTGCCAGCACTCGAATGACCCAGCTGGATATCCCCTTTATGGCATTGTCTTCAAGTAATATCTAAGCATTTAAGATATGGTCCTCTTTTACAGCCTCATACGGCATTTGAGCAATTAAGATTCTCCTAAAAATCTCTCCCTTCTTGTCTGGAACATGTGATGTGGCAGACATTGTGCTTTTCCAGTTCTTTCTTGAACATCGTAGAGAAAACTCTATCACATACATAGCAAGTGTTCAAAACACTAGTCAATCAAAATACATCTAGCTTGTGTTCTTTAAATAGAAAAAACACATTTTTAGTTGTAGACTAAACGAGCAGCAAACATGTTAACCCAGTTCATATCTGTACTGTTTCATTGCTTTGGAGAAAAGTAGAGGGGTAGTTAATTGCCTATTAAGGAATAAACCTGGGCCTACGCACTCTGCTTTTATGGTAGAATCATGGAGTGCACCCACGTGCACATATATAATTCATGAATCATAGTAGTTGAGTGCTCCAGTGAAGCTTTGGGGTCCTCCAAGTATCGCATCTCAATTCATCGTTTCATTGTGAGACAATAGCTTGTCCAATTATCAACTATCAGTACTCAAATTTTCCTTTTTATTTAAACCAAAAGCGGGCATTTGGTCTAGTGGTATGATTCTCGCTTTGGGTGCGAGAGGTCCCGAGTTCGATTCTCGGAATGCCCCTCTTAATTTTGCTTTCTTAAAAAATAATGGTAAAATTATTACCATTAGAAATAGTAAATCAGAAAAGAAAAAAGGATCAATAGTTAAAAAAATCAATGGGAATAATTTTTTTTCTTCATACAACCTATATTACACAAATTTTGATACTTTCTTTGCCTTTTGATGAAAAATTAATAGTAACACAACCTATATTACTTATTTTTTTAATAGTAATTAATTTTTCTTAACTTTTTTTATAACACATGATTACACCAAAATTTTCATTTATTATATGTCATTTTCTTTTTTATCATATATTTTTACTTGTAATTACATTTTATTTCAATAATTAAGGAAGTATAGTATATTTTTATAACTTGTGATGGTTATTAAGTAATGATAAATATTATGTTATCTACTTTCTAGACATATTCATATATTTTATAAAATATAGACTTATTGATAATTATTTCTTTATTTACTTATATGAGCATTCTTTGACTTATAGTATTTACATGATCATATATTAGTCAATTTTTTAAAATTTTTGGTGAGTCATAATTTTTTATGACATTAATTTTATGTTCATTCTAATTTTTTTTACTTATAAATCTTTAAATTGATGAATAATGTCAAGTAACAGTTTTTAATAAGTTAAGAAGGTTTCTAGTCCTCATGTACGCAGAAAATCTCTATTAGGAGACTCACCCACCATACCCAGGTGCGCGGCGTGGGTCAACCGGATTAGTCGGGGAAAAACGGCGGATACCGGATGGGAAACCAAAAAAAAAACAGTTAAGAAGGTCACTATATAAAAATAAATAACTATTTTTAATTTTTTAATAATTTTATATTTTTTATAAGTTTTGAGTTTATGTCTAATTAGTTTGTATAACCAATTCACACCATATTTTAGTTTCACTGATTTAATTTTAAGAAAAAAAGTAATTTGGTTTCTATAATTGTTTTAGTATACAAGTAAAACAACTCCATTTTTCTTTTCTTATTTTTTCCTTCTTTTTCTTTTTTTAAACAATAAATCTCATGTAACGACCCGGGTAAATTTTCCGTGATTCTTACCAAGTTGATTTAACTTTTACTGTGGTAAATAAATTTTATCGCGGTTAATCGAAAATTTTACCAACCCGAGTTAATTTCCGATATAAATTTTTATCATTTTTACTACACCATAGATGATTAATACTAATTCTACCATTATTATTTTCCAAACCAACAGTAATAATAATACTTTCATTATTATTTTGGACGGAATGCTTGTGTTGCAAAAATAATATTTACTAATTATAATTTTAAACGCCGTAATTCGAGGATTCTATCGGACCGAGCTTTTCCGAGAGTTTTTCCAGAAATAACCGAGCTTCGTTTCGATCACTAAGGATACGCGACATTCTGGAGTTTCTTTCGATAACCGAGCCTCGAAACTATTTTTCGAGGGTTACTCGGGATTTCCGAGCATCCTCCAAGGCTTACCGTGCCTCGGTTTTCATTTCCGAGACTTGGACGATGCTCAGGGGTATTAATCGGATTTTCTGAGCCCAAGTTGTATTTTCGGACTCGGGACGGAAAGACGAGAGCACCCATGCGATCACGTTATCCCGACATAAAAATCCGGTCTGGCCAAATCGTGGCTTGCCACGCCGCCACTCTTCTTTCCTTTTCTTTCCTTTCCTTTCTTTTCTCTGTAACGACCCGGGTAAAATTTTTGAGATTTTACCGAGTCGTTTTAACTTTTACAACGGTAAATAGATTTTATCGTTGTAACCGAGAATTCTACCGCACCGAGTTTTCCAAATTTTACCGGGAATAACCGAGCTCCGTTTGGATCGCCAAGGACATATGACGTTTTGGAGTACCTGCGTAACCGAACCTCGGAATTAACTTCCGAGAATTCTACACGGCTAACCGAGCCTCGGTTTTCAATTCCGAGACTTGGACAACGCTCAGGAGAATTAATCGGACTTTCCGAGCCCAAGTTGTATTTTCGGGACCGGGACGAATTTCGAAAAGACGATTATGCCCCTAAGATATTTTGGAACACAAGAGAAGCATGAAGGGCATATAGGTCTTTTGCTGGCTCAGATTTTTCTGCCTAAACCTACAATTATTGTTAGATATTTTCTTTTTTTTTATTCTTTTTTTTTCTCTCTCCTTTTCCACCCACTACCCATTGTGTCCCCATTATCTTCCATCTTTTCTTTTTTTTTCTTATCTTTTTCTTCCTTTCCAGCCTCAATCTCGTCTGCCTCTCTCTCCCCTTCTTCTTTTCCCTTTTTCTCTTCTTCCTCTTCCCTTCCTCCCCCACCTAAACCACCGACCGCCGCCCCCAATTTTTCTCTTCTTCCTCCTCAAATCCACCGCGCCGGCGGCCCTGCAACAAGCCGCCGCCTCAACCCCTTCCTCATCTCTTCCTCCCCTCGTCGCCACGGCGAGCCATCACCGGGCAGAGGATCCAACCTCCTCTTCTCCATCTCCTCCCCGTGCCAGCTGCTCGACGCCGCCTCCTCCTCTGCTCCGGCTGCAGCTGCTGGTGAACACGGACAGCCACCCTACCGCCACTTCGATTCGTCTCCACCGCCGTCCCCGCTACCTCCTCACTGCCGACGCACCACCCTCATCCTCCTCCTTCCTCACTTCCTTCCTCATGCACCGCCGACCCGTGACCACAACCCACCAACCCGGCCGCCATCAGTCCACCTCCGATCTGCCACACCCGAGACCACCATCCACGAGCTCGAGTCACCACCAGTCGCCGCCGTCGCCACCACGAGTAATGTGGGTAAGGTCGGACGACAGCCCATGTCCTGCTCTCCCTTTATAATTCTTTTTTTTCTTTTCTTTTTCTTCCCTCTAACCCGATCTTGGATGATTTGGGATTTATTGATGTTGATTGTTGTGTTGTTGATTGTACCGCCATGGAGTTGTTGAGGTTCTGGGTTGTTGGTGGTTCTGCGATGATTTGGGTATTCGGATGGGCGACGAACAGCAACAGAGGACGCTTGGTTGCCGTGTGGGATGCGTGAACAGTGCTTGGCCGGAATCCGGCGAGGTTCCGGCAGCCTCGGGAATTTTCCGGCGAGCCCCGGAAACGGACCTTTGGGGTAATTCCGAGCCTTTGACCGTATGCAACCTTGGCATGAACTAACGGGCCTTGGACCTTAACGAACCCGGACATTAAAAGACGCTAATTAAGTGAACGTTTAATTTAATTGAACTAACATTAATTTTATGGCTATGCGTTAATCTCAATTAGTCTTCGGATTTAGTTTGATGATAACGTTTATTTCTCTGGTTTAAGTAAATTAATGTTTTGCTTGGGCAAGCATCAATTAAAGGTTTAGATAGTTATAATTATCTTATTACATTTACTTTAAATGACTAAAATAGTGTTGGTTATAAAAATATATATGGTTACACATAACCTACCTAATGAGCATGAATAACCACTCGTATGTTAAATTATATATGGCCTAGTATGACTAAAAACTTTGGTGGAGTAAAATACAGCAAATAATTCCACTAGTAGTATGCTAAGGATAATAATCCGATAATTGGACTAACCCTACGGTTTTATATTCGTAATATAAATAAACCAATTACCTGAGAAGATAGCTTGAAATAATTTTCCTTTAAATATTTTATACGTAATAAATGTTTCGATAAAACACTATCGGGTACATCATTTCTTAACGGTTATATTATTTTCATCTACAAAATTTATTAGTACAAACTATATTGATCTACCGAAGTACTATATACATGTGTTAACCTATTAAATTATAGTGTTATTAAGATCCTTATTTTATGTGCGATTATCGGTCGTACCTGTCTATATGTGTACTTGCAAATCTTATTTTTGCAACATCACGATAAAATTATTTTATACTATATATATTGGCTACATTAATTTCTCATTGATGGAAGTATTCCCCATTTAATGGATTTATTATGGGATATATTGTTTTTGAAGAATTTATCGTTTCCACTATTTCATAATCTTGATTACTAAACGTATACATATTTATTGCTATTTTATCGGAAATAATCATTTTATGAATTATTATTTACATTACAGACTACGAGTATTTTATGGTTATAATTATTTTGCGGTCGTCATAGCAACGTTTAATGGGAACGGTTTGGAACGATGATAACAATGTTAGTTGAGGATAAACCAAATAATAAACTAATACCTAATACATACTTTGCATTTTTCGGCATGCATCGTAAGTGATTATATGTGTTGATGTGATATAGGAACATATAAGACCGTATGGATTATGTGACAGCTTCCGAGGAAGATCAGGTGAGGATATAAACTTATAAACTTCGGTATGCTGCCCGTGATACCCCGTTTGTTTGATTGATCGTTTTCTTTTATATGTTATCTTGCCGTGCTTATCATGTTATTGCTGGCCACTGTTGTGATTACTGTTATGTGTTTGGTGACTACTGTGATTGATTATTGAACTTTGTGATGTTGATGTGAATAATGTGAAGATTATACGTGATACGGGATGTTGAGTTAATAGTGATGGTGACCCGGTATCCTGACATTGAGACTGGTTTCCCAGAGGAGCTGTGAGGCTGAGAGCCTGCTCGGGAACGAGAATATGATGAGTTATTGTTGGACAGTGGAATAAGAAATAATAATAAACAGTGGTAATAACATCTAGACATCTAGGTTGTCACGTGACAGGTATTGGTACGGCCAGATGGTAGTCGCTTTGTGATTTGTGATTTGATAGGGAGGACTGCGTGGACTCCCGGCTGAGGACTGCGGGACTCAGTTGATTTGTTATAGGAAGGACTGCGGGACTTCCGCCGAGGACTGCGGGACTCGGTTATTTGTGATATGATTTGTGATATATGGATTAACGGGGAGTACCCTGGGGTTAGCTAACCTGGCTACCAGGCACGGCCAATACTTATTACGTGACAGGGCCCTAATAATAAAATTGGTAAGTCTATTGTCATATGACGGCGAGTTTATGAGAATAGCTTAACCATGAACCGTCTGACGTATAGTTAGTTCAGGTAAGTTGATACCGATATTGTGTTTGTGCTTGCTGTATTTCTATTGTGTTCTTTGTTGGCTTGGGTGTATTTGCGGTTGTATGTATACTAGGGGTTTATTTGTTTATCGGTGAGACAGTGGTTGGTCTCACCCCTCACACAGTTCCTGCAGGTTAGGTTTGCATACCGGCGGTTGTGGCGTCACCTCGGACAAGACTCGGATCCATTAGCATGCATTGTGTTTTGCATATAAAATGTTACTGAATATCTAGAAATGCTTCCGCTGTGCAAATGTTGATGTCCCCCCAAGGTGACGTAATTGTGATTTTGATTGTCTATTTATCTTTTTATTAGTATGTGTCTTGCTCTTAGGATATGTTGGCCATGTGGTGGTACTGTTTGCTGTATTTACTGTTAGAAGGGTGAATTTAGGTCAGGGTGTTTCATTTTGGTAGCGGAGCGGGCGGTAGGTCCTTGGGAGTCTGTTTTGACTGATTGTTGTGCTTGTCTGTTGTGCATAGCTCGCTCCATATGTTTATCATTTTGCATTTATATCATTTAGTTAGTGCATTATGGATCCAGTCGAGGGACGCCAGCTGTCGCGGAACATACACATAAGAGGTAATGATGCCAATTATAAATATTGCCAATATTTTGACACAAAGGGAAATATTAATATATTGATTGCGAATAGAAATATTACATTGATAAGTTATAAAAAGGGGAAATAATACATGAATTTTTGATATTTTATAAAAAATAAAAATACATTTAACGATTCGGAACGACGTTGACACGGAAGCTGTTTGCGTCACTGTTGATGTTGACCGTGACTCTGTCGCTCCAAGAGAACCACATGCCGCCTCTGTCTCGCTGGCCAGGAATCTCGAACCGGTTAGCTTGAGGGAATCGGAGTGGAATCAGATCGTGATCGTCTCGCGGTTGCCACTGCGTCTCCGTCAGAAGAACCATGTTGGGCTTGTACTGGTTCTTCAAGTCCCTCAGGGTACGAGAGAACTCCTGTGCACGTCTTGCCACTCCTCTGCAATTCCACACCAGCAGTCGTACCTTTGGCCAGGTTGGAGGTAGCCGAGTCATTCTGGGTATGCTCTAGGCTGTCATTGCGAGCTGGTAGTAAGCACCTTGCTCCACAGTTTGGCAAGTGGACTCCAAGTTGAACTCTTGAAGCCTATCCGAGATGAAGAACATCACGGAGTTGGCTGATCCGTAGTAGGATGCCCTCTGAGTGCCGCGATCCTCTAGGAAGAACACCTCTTCCATTGGAGTGACGAAGAACCGTGACGAGTAGAGCTCATCGACGAAGACTAGACGTGGCATTCTTCCGAGCTCATTCGGCAGCTCTTCAGCACGTTCGTTGACCATGCTGTAGGCTAGACGATTCCTTCTGCCGAGGTTGGCACCTTCGACAAAGAACACTGACGATGGAGCAGGCATTTTGACTGGGAGATTTTGAGTTTTTACTGAACGCGTGGGGTTTTGTTTTATGACCGTGG
>JAKUCV010005194.1:4744-19103 GCA_028386065.3 Turnera subulata
ATTTCTTTTCTTTTCCTCAACTGTTTCTCATTCTTTTCTATCTCTCCCTCACCCTTTTCTTCTCCATGCCGACAGGGAGATATCTAAGATAAAATCATCATTTTTTATATCTTCTCCTTTGTAGAATGTTTGAATTTATAATTATCCAAAACCAAAACAACATTTCCATATCCTTGCTCTTTCACCACCTCTTCTTATGATTCTACAGTTTAAATGAAAAGATGCATCAACTGTTATAGATATATGATCTGAAAGAAAAAATCCGAGAAAAAAAGATAAAGAGAAGGCTTCGGTTACTACTATTCTCCTCCTCCTCTTCCTCCACTTTGATTTGAGTCTTGTAATTTTTGCATTTTTTTAAGGGAAACGTGTTCGCATTTAGCAACAAGAATAAGAAAAACAAAAAAAATATTTGACCGGATGACGACCGGGATGGTTCGGACGGTTCTCCCAAAACCGCCAAAACCGGTCGGTTCATAGCGGTTAAATGTTCGTAGGATTTTTAGAATTGACCGGACCGAAGCCTTGCTGGTAGGCCGGTTGAACCGGGTTAACTGGCTGGTCTGGTCCGGTTTTAATAACCTTGCTATTACCCAATACATACAAAGAGGGGTGAGAGTGGTGAGGTCTCTTCAAGCCCCACCTCCATATTAGTATAAAAAAATGATTATAATATCTAATTGAACCTATAAAAAATTTATGCTAATCCATTTAACCTATTACGCATTTATTAATAGGTATATATGGATGTCTATATCATGTATATTCCTATGTTTTTGTAGTACAAATTTAATCATGTAAAGAACCAGTCGGATTGGCTGGCCTCTTTGCCATCTCCACTTTTGGAGATTTTGTATACTTATCCCCTGGTGCTGGGTAAGTGTAACAATTATGTAAATATGTACTATATTTATTATGAAAAATGTCTATAGAACACTTGTTAAGGAATAATAAATAAGGTTAATTAATCTTTTTTTTGGATTTCAGAATTTTGAGGAGAGATAAATACTATTATTTAAGATAGATTTTGATTGACAAAAATATCCTCTTTTTATGTATACTATATTTAATAAAGTATGACTAATATTTTTAGAGTGTAATATTTAGGATTTAGGGATTTAAGGTTTAGGATTTTAGAGTTGAGGGTTTAGGATTTTAAAATTTAGGGTTTAGGATTTGAGAGTTTAAGGTTTAGGGGTTTAGGATTTAGGATTTAGGGTTTAGGTATTTTGGAATTAGGATTTTAGGATTTAGAGTTTTAAAATTTAAAATTTAGGACTTAGAGCTTAGGGTTTTAGGGTTTAGGATTGAGGATTTTAGGATTTAAAATTTTAGTAGTGTTTTAAAAAAAAGTAAAATAAGAGTAGTTTTGTCTTTAAAAAAAGAATTTATTATGAAAGAGAGAATAGTAGGTGTTGATGTAGTTTTCAATGCATAATAATTGCTTCTCATCAAGTGCCCATGGGACCCATTAGCCAAACCCATTTATTATATAATAAAAGTAGTTTGTGATAATTATCGCTACCATTTTTGGATGAAGTTAACATCCACCTACATAAAAAGAGACATTCAACTACCACCACTATATATATAGCATTTATTAATAGGATAACTTATTTATTCATTTTGCCATCATTTCAATCAGATTGACATCTACCTACATGAAGAGACATTCAACTACCACCACTATGCATATCTTTCAAGCACTTGATCACATGCATCTTTTAAAAAATGCATTGGCGAGAAAGTAAAATTGTTATTCATCAAAACGGATCATAAAATTTTGATTTCGCCAACATTTTAAACTTATTTCATAACATTGTAAACATAATTGATAAAGGCACATATAAAAATAAAATTTTTCTATTTTGTGTCGGCATATGATAAATTCCTAAAAAGGGAATAAATTCTCACAATTAATGAGTATTATCTTCTTAGTGAGAGTAATTTGTGTGTTGTGTAATTAATTAAAAATATAATCATTAAAGATTATTTTAGTCATTATGAGAATAACAAGACTGAAAAAACCCATAAAAATAATTGAATAATTACATACAAAAGTTTCGCTACTTTAGCATTTATTGACTCGTCATAATTTACAACGAAAAGAATGGAACTTACTGCACCGCAATAATTTACCATGTTTATTAGACGTGTTAAAATTTTTGCCACTTTCCATCACACAATCACATCACTTCACAGATTCAGCAATCAATGGCAATCCCATTGCATGTCAAACTTGCTTTGGGTTGATCAGCCTTCACTTTTCAGTCACAGACCCTAACTCTTAGTACCTCTCCTCCGTTTTAACCATACTTAATTCACTTAACCGAATTAATTGGGGGAAAAAATTTGTTCCAAAAAAATTGACCTTAAGTTCCGTGTAGTCAGGGCTGGCTTCGGATCCACAACTGGTGGAGAGTACCGGGTGAATCATTGAAAGGAGAGTCGCTTCTTCGTTTGACCCGGAGGAATGAACGGATCCGGTGGAAGGGCCTCACTTGGTTGGGCTTCGATAGTTGGAAATGGGAATGGGATCGCCCGAAAAGCCATTGGATTTTTAAAATTTTTGCATTCTTCTGCCTTTTCCACTGGTGGTGGATGGCAACTAAAGGACTTGAATCTAGCGTTTGAAGTTCCGGTTGTTTTCCAATTCTCAATGAGTATTAATTGAAATTTTTTCATAGTTATCCTTAATTTTACATAACAATTAATTATATCTAGGTTGTTTAATTTTATTTGGTTTTTCATATTTATTAAAAGTGAAATAAAAATAAATTAGTCAAATAATTTTAAATTTTAGACTATTAATTATCTTTCTTAATTTGTGTGTAGATACCTTAAACTCAATTAAAATGGAAGGGAGGGAGTATGTATATGATGAAAAAATATAAAGAAACTTGGAAAATTATTCTCTCTCTCACCTTCCTGCCACTGACCTAACTTCCCCCTTAAAATCCAAGGCTCTCTTCGCATTCTCCTTTGATTTTCTTGCAAAAAGGAAACCCAGATCGATCATGTGCATTCGTATAATATTACTAGATGAGCCCTACTACTACACAGCTAGCCGGCTTTGCCTAAAATGCTTCAAATCCTACCACGTTTAGTAGATAACTCACTGAACTCCCCACGTTCCCATGTCAAAAGTAAGTAACTGTAGTAGAGCAATGTCTTATAGTAATTGCCAAGAATGAATGTCCCTTTCGCATTTATCACGGCATTTCAAAGGTTAATAATATGTGCTTTTCCTCCACGATAACTGATATCAAAATTTGAAAATTTTAACCAAATTCTTGCAAATAATTATCTTCTTTTTGCAGGGTTACATTTTCTTCATCCCTAGGTCAGATTTTATTTGAGCTTGAGTAAAAAAAAAAAAAAAGAAATAGAGCTTGGTGAAGCTTGAATTTTGGCTTGTTTGTCCACTTACAGGCGGAAGTAGGGAATAATCTAAAACCAAACTAATGTAGGCGAGAAGGGTTTATGGAAACTGGAAAAGTTGAGAGAGTAATTAATTAATTGATTTTTTGTCAAAAAATATCTAATTGAGTCAAATCGATAATATGATAAAAGATTACTACCATATACTATCATTAAATAATAACCTATAATTGACCTTCTTTAAAAAAATAGAAAGGAAAACCCTTTAGTTCACTTGTAGCGAGCAGCTCTATCTCTCTGTGTCTGTCTCCCATTTCCTTTGTTTTCTCTTCGAACAGAAGACAACTTTTGTCCCTCCCTCTCTCCCTCTAAAGCTTTCAACTTTTCTTCTTCCAAATACAAAAATGTACCAGCGCGGCGGTGGACAACAACCCGAGCAGTATGGCCAACATGGAGGACGCGGTGGAGACGGCCGAGGCAGGGCCCGTGGAGGAGGACGAGGACGCGGTGGTGGTGTTGGTGGAGGTGGCCCTGCTGCTGTTTCTCCTCCTGTCCAAACACCTGCAGCCCACAACTTCCCTCCCGCTACGAGTAGTCGCCCTCCACCGTCAGGTTCCGCTTCGACGACGACGGGGATTAGTCGTCCTCCTCCGTTCAACCCACAACCGGCGGGTCCGTCGTCCTCGAAGGCTGATGAACAGGCCCATGATTTTGAGAAGAAACTGACTTTATCTGCCGCGCCAAGAGCTCCGTCGTCCTCGAAGGCGCTGGTGCCGCCGATGAGGCGGGGGTTTGGAACCGTAGGGAATAAAGTTATGGTTAGGGCTAACCACTTCGCCGTGCAGATTGCAGATAAAGATCTCTACCATTACGATGTATGTGCCTTTTTTCCTTCTTTGGTTTTTCTTAGCTACTAAAAAGTTATGAACTTTTTGCCTTTTCCGTGCAAGACTCTCCATATATCTCTGTCTATACTATATATATGTGGATATAATAATAATAATAATGGATTTTGTGTTTTCTTTTTTCGAAAATATATTTTTGTGTTAGGTGACCATAACTCCTGAGGTGACATCCAAGAAAGTGAACCGGGAAGTGATATCAAAGCTGGTGGATTCGTACAAGGCTCAACTGGGTGGGCGTGTTGCTGCTTATGATGGGAGGAAAAGCCTGTATACTGCTGGTCCTTTGCCCTTCGAGTCCAAGGACGACTTTGTTGTTAAGCTTTCAAGGAAGGACAATAATATTCCTGCTGCTGATCACTCCTCTGATTCCACCTCCACTAGGTATGTATGCTATACCTTAACGTTATAACCCTTTTGTTCCATTTCTGCATATGTATACCCATATATATGTTTAAAGTTTCTTTCTTTTTGCATTTTTCTTTGTTATTATGCATTAGACCCGTATCTATATTCACATATGTGGTTAAAGTCTCCTTCTTTTGGCATTTTTCTTTGTTATTATGCTTTAGGGGTCGTGAATTTAAGGTTGCTGTCAAGTATGCTGCTATGGTCGACACATACAATTTGCGACAATTTCTGAGTGGTCAGCATAGGGACGTCCCACATGACGTTATACAAATTTTTGATGTGGTTCTAAGAGCTATTCCATCAAAAGAGTATGGGCTCTAACCCTTGTTTTGTTTCAATATTAATTTTTGTGTGTGGTTTTTGAGGTCTCATTGGATTGGAGATGATGATGTGGAATTGTTTTGAGTAGCTTTGCTGTTGTTGGGAGGTCATTCTTCTCTCCTCAGTTGGGACCAAAGGGAGACCTTGGTGATGGGATTGAGTATTGGAGAGGATATTATCAAAGTCTTCGGCCGACCCAAATGGGACTATCCTTTAATATTGGTACAATTATATATCTATCTTTCTGCCATTTTTATTTTTGTTTTGCTTGGTTGGGCCTGGGTGGTATTTATTGCCTTTATGACATTTTTGGCAGATGTGTCAGCAAGAGGGTTTTACGAGCCAATTTTAGTAACTGACTTTGTTGCAAAGTACTTCAAAATAAGGGATTTGTCAAGGCCTCTATCTGATCAAGTTCGTTTGAAGGTAAGTCTGACTCTCTTTTTCTCTTTTTGGTATTTTGCTGACAACTTTTGTTTCAGTCAAAAAGTACTCTTGTTATGATACTAAGTTAAACTTACTCTTTTCGATTTGGTTGCTGTATGCAACCCACCTATATCATTATTGCAAACGTACTCTTGGCTAAACAGCATGCAATGCCTTGTAGAGTACGAGGGAGGTGAATTTTTTTTTTTGTTTTTTTTTGTGAAATAAAGCCTCCTTTCAAAGCAGGGAGGGCATAGAGTAAGAAGTATTTCTCTTGCATGTGGCTTTGATTATGATGAAATACTTAACGTGATGCATACATTCTTTTAATCTTCAAACTTCAGCTGAAGAGGGCTTTGAAAGGAATTAGGGTGCAGTCATTCTACCGTGGGTCTGCTACGTTTTACAAGATCACAGGTGTCTCTCCTTTGCCCATGAACCAAACAATGTGAGCTTCCAAACTTGGGTTAATACTAACAAATGTGGTAGTATATATGGGCTGTCATTAGTGTGATCATAATGTTCTTTGAGCAGAAAATGCTATAAGATAAATAATGTTTTATTAATTGAACAGTCTTTTCTTTTTCCAGGTTTCTTCTCGACGACAAGATAACTGAGATATCTGTTCCTCAGTATTTCCGTGACAGATATAAAGTATCACTCAGATACTCATCACTACCTGCTCTTCAAACTGGGAGTGATGCGAGGCCAGTTTATCTGCCCATGGAGGTTGTTTGGTTATATGTTCAAGTTTTGGTTATATGCAGCCAAGGGACTCTAGCTAGGTAATTTGCTGACAGGAGAAGCTTTTTGCCTTTGCAGCTTTGTAGTATTGTTGAAGGACAAAGGTATTCCAGGAGGCTGAATGAAAAACAAGTCACTAATCTGTTGAATGCAACTTGCAAACGCCCTAAGGAACGAGAAGAAGATATTATGAGGGTAAAACACTCTTGTAGCTTTTACTGTACAAATTTATCATGTAATGATTGAATTTCTAACATGGTTTTCTGATTGTTTTCTCTTATTGTTTTGCTGCTGGAATTCCTTTGTTGTAGGTGAAAACTACATGCAATTTCAATGAAAATGAGCTGAGCACTGAATTTGGCATCGGAGTGGGGAATGAGCTTACATTGGTTGGAGCTCGTATTTTGCCACCTCCATTGGTAACTTTACGTTTGTGTTTAGTTGTATTTAATGATAATGTTATTTTCAATTCCTTACGTGGGTAAAGTATTCATTCCTTTCTGGGTGTTGTGACAGCTTAAATATCATGATACTGGACTAGAGAAAATGGTTGCCCCTCAGTTTGGACACTGGAATATGATGAACAAGGTATATACTAGTAAATGTTAATTGCAAAAATTTTTACTGCAACGCAAAAGAAAAGAAAAGAAAACTCTTTTCTCATACTATATGTGCGTGTGTTGTATGACATGAGAGCTTTCTTTTTGTGCAAAATATGGTTCTCTAGTGATCAATCCATTTATGTATTTGTTACACCTTTGCTGTATTCTTGGAAATTAGAAGTTTATGTAGTGAACATATATATACTTCGTTCTTCTATTCCTGATGATGATGTCAAATCTTTTTGATTTTGAAGAAAATGGTGGATGGTGCAACTGTGGACTGCTGGACGTGTGTTAGTTTCTCTAATCAGGTTCATAGGGAATTGCCATCTGAATTCTGTAGGCAATTAATTGAGATGTGCCGTAGCAAAGGGATGGTATGTCCTCAACCTTCTATTGTCTCATTCCTTTGTTTACTTTTTTTCTAGATAGTTCTTTTATCGTATAGGTAGTTGATACACATCCCTTTGTTGTTTATATTGATAGGTTTTCAACCAAAATCCAATTGTTCCTATACGTTCAGCTAACCCTTCACAAATTGAGAGGACTTTGAATCAAATATACCAACAATGCGTTGAAAAATTGGCACATCAAAATGGAAAAGAACTGCAGTTGTTGATCATTATACTTCCAGATATCAGGGGTTCATATGGTGGGTAACAACTGCAAATTTAAAATTTACAGTTTGATCTGTCTGTAGTATTGATCTATTATTTGTCAACTTTTTTGCACAGGAACAATTAAGCGTGTCTGTGAAACAGAGTTGGGAATCGTTTCCCAATGTTGTCAGCCCAGACAAGCTATGAAGCCCAATAAACAATATCTTGAAAATGTTGCACTCAAGATAAATGTCAAGGTGTGTTGTTTTTTTTTTGCTTCAGTGGTGTCAATTATTTGTTTTCCTGTCTTTCAAATATAAATAAATTGATCTTGGGTTTTGAGTTGGATGTAGGCCGGTGGTCGGAACACTGTGTTGAACGATGCAATTTCGAGAAGAATTCCTTTAGTTACGGATGTTCCTACAATTATTTTCGGTGCTGATGTAACTCATCCATCACCAGGAGAGGATTCTGCTCCTTCAATTGCTGCAGTATGCTGAGTCATCCTCTCTAGAGTAATTTCAAAGTCTTTGGCTGTGTCAAGAGGTAATTTTAATTTGATGCAGGTTGTGGCTTCCATGGATTGGCCTGAGGTAACCAAATACAGAGGGTTGGTCTCAGCTCAAGCTCATCGGGAGGAAATCATCCAAGATCTTTATAGGACACATGTGGATCCACAGAAGGGTTTGGTTCATCAAGGAATGATCAGGTGGGAGTGATGTTTATACTTGTGCCACATGGAAAACTGTCTTTCCTAACTAGTTTCCTCTTGGCAGGGAATTGTTAATCGAATTCAGAAGAGCAACTGGATACAAACCTGGGAGGATTATTTTCTATAGGTAAAGTTATTTCTGATCATGATTCCATAATGTTATTTTGTATTGGAATTGATGGTTGATTCTGCCTGCGTATTTTGTTTGGCAGGGACGGTGTTAGTGAGGGCCAATTTCACCAGGTTTTGCTACATGAGATAGATGCCATACGAAAGGTGACTTGATGGTTCGACTTGCTTCAATTGTTGAAATGGTTAATGAGTCGATTGTGATATTCAAGAGTATAATGAAATGTTATAAAAGTGACATTTTCGCATATACATTTTGGTTGCTGAGCTGTTAGAATATGCATTCCACTACCTTGTGATTTTTGTTTACTTCATTATTTTTGCTGCGTGCCTTTGTGTTTTTAGCATAGGATTCCAGCATTTTGTTCAACATCACAGGAGCTGCTGCACCTTGCTGCTACCTTCTTTGTCAAACTAACCAATCTTGTTACCTAAATGTTTTGTCCAGGCTTGTGCGTCCCTGGAGAACGGTTACCAACCTCGAATTACATTTGTGGTTGTGCAAAAAAGGCATCACACTCGTTTTTTTCCTGCTGACTATAGCAGAAAGGACCAGATGGATAGAAGTGGCAACATCTTGCCAGGTTTTTAAGTCCGGCTTTGTTTCTTCATGTATAATATTTTGCATCTATTGGGAAGTAATTTGAACTGTTATGTTGTTCTTGCAATGTATATATAGGTACTGTTGTGGACACTAAAATTTGCCATCCTAAAGAGTTTGATTTCTATCTTAATAGCCACGCTGGTATCAAGGTGAGGTTATTTTTCAACCTGTTTCGCTGTGAGCCTGTGATCGATCCCGTACAGGTTCACATTATCATGTTTTTCTTTCAACAATTGATGCGTAATAGTTTTTTTCATTAAATGGTTATGTTCATGTATGCAGGGAACTAGCAGACCATCGCATTATCATGTTCTTTACGATGAGAATGAGTTTACTGCTGACCAGTTGCAAATTCTGACGAACAATTTATGCTACACGTAACGTTTCTGACAATTTTTTTCATTACTTGTTCATGGGGCATATTCTATATTTATGGTTCCTATATTTCTTATCAACATCGAACCTTCATTTACAGATACGCAAGGTGCACACGCGCAGTATCAGTAGGTTAGGCTCTTGACCACTTTGCTTCCTTGCTTCTGTCTTTTTTTTTGTAAATTAATTGTTTGAATAATTACTACTGGAATATTAAGGTTTACATGGTTATTGCACATATGCAGTGCCTCCGGCTTATTATGCTCATCTAGCAGCATACCGGGCTAGATATTATATTGAAGGGGAAACATCAGATGTGGCATCTAGTAGCAGTAGGGATGCGGCAGCAGGCACGACTCTGGAAGTGCGGGCTCTCCCCACCATTAAAGGAAATGTGAAGAATGTTATGTTTTACTGCTGATTGTCCGGTTATATGTTGGGGGCTGCTTTTTGGACAGATTTTGCAGAACCCATATAGTTTTGTGAAATATTTTGAATTTTGTAGGCTTGGTGATGGAAAGAGGAGCACAAACTTTGTTCTTACATGTAAAGGAAACTATGGGATTTGACCAGTAAACAGTGGAAACACAACAAACTTGTAGTACTCCTAGGTGGTGGTATTGATGGATATAGAAAGAATTTTGACTCGGGATATTCCTGACGGGGTGACCCTGCCTCTGATGCCACATTGCAGGTGACATTAGGCAAAGAGAAGCTAAACGAACGGAATGATGACTTCCCGACATTAGGCAAAGAGAGGAAATAGAGTCTATTCATGCTCAGTGTAAAACTAGTTGGGTAGAATTCAAAAGATGCATTGTTTTACTTAGTAGATTGATGTTCTGAAGGGTAACGTTTTACATGAAAAGCATCAATATGGGGAACATGAAATACAGCGTTTGGCTTTAAAAAATTTATAGCAGCACCAAAACTGCTGTTAAGTAAATGCAGGCAATTGCCAACTTGAATGAGTTCGGCACCTTTCTAACCCTCCATGCCGTGGAACCAATAGTGTAAGACTTGAACTGGACATGATTCATATGAATATGATTTGCATGGTTAACCTGATTTGGAGAAACTAGAAAGTATAACAAATAACCACTTACATTCAATCTCTTAGGACAGCAAAAAAAAAGAAAAAAAACCAATAACTCAAGTGGTAATGTGGTTGTGTTTTGGAATCCGCTCTCTCCTATAAACCAAAAAATATCTACAAATGGTATTTGAGTGGGGTTGGGCCTACGTGATAAGTAGTGTACCTGCTGGGGTGAATTAACTTTCGAAGCCCAAACGGTGAATTTTGTATTCAAAAGGTACCAATCCAGGTTTCAAAAGCCGAAAGAGAAAAAGAAAAAGAAAAAAAACAGACATTGGAATAACGAACAATACACAAACTCAAACACCATGGTTTAGAGTGGTTTAGACATTGAAATAACTAATAACAAATACTATACTTTGCTGTTTCGGGGCAATGAGTAATATAATGAGTTTACTATCATATTCAGGTGTGTTTATTTCTCCTAATTCCCCCGGGTCAATGCCTTGAGCTATCCAATGAGAAACTCCATTAAAATATTAGAAACATGCAAATGTGGATATCCTCTTTTAATTAGCATAAAAAAAAACACTAACATTGGCTCCGGGCGGGCTCGAGTCCCTGGATGTAATTATCTGTTGTCCATATCTCCGGGCAACAAATCATACGGGAGTGGATCTAATTCACCTTCATTCCTCCTCATGGCGATTTAATGGATTTCAACAAATTATGTATCAATTGTAATGGTGGATTTAAAGTACCTCATAAAACTCTTAATACAAAACACTTCACTGGCATTGTAGTCCCAACTCCTGAGGTTCAATTGAAACAACAAAATGGGGGTAAATAATTGTTCTCAAACGCATATTATGATCTGTTTTCAGCGTTAATTGGTGACACAAAAGGGTTTTCAAAGAAGTGTTAAGGAAGACACAAACATACAAAGGAAAACCGCACGAAACTCATGTCCGAGTCTTCAAGAGAAAGGACGGTGAAAAAGGGAAAGTGCGGAAATGCAAATGCTATGTCGGACGAATTTGATGAAGAAGGTGATTGGTATAATCCTTATGGACAAAGCGGCCTCGCTCACGCAGAACAACCAAGACAGACCATTAGTGGTGGGACCCTTAGCCCACCAGGCGTGTATTATTAGCATGTATTATTAGTGGTGGGACCCTTAGCCCACCAGGCGTGTATTATTAGCGTGTATTATTAGTGGTGGGACCCTTAGCCCACCGGGCGTGTATTATTAGTGGTGGGACCCTTAGCCCACCGGGCGTGTATTATTAGCGTGTATTAAGGGTCCCACCACTAATAATACACGCTAATAATACACTTCCGGTGGGCTAAGGGTCCCACCACTAATAATACACGCTAATAATACACGTCTGGTGGGCTAAGGGTCCCACCACTAATAATACATGCTAATAATACACGCCTGGTGGGCTAAGGGTCCCACCACTAATGGTCTGTCTTGGTTGTTCTGCGTGCCTGTGTGAGCTGCCGCCTCCGGTTGCTATGAGAGCTCGGTTGTCCGGCCAGATCCATCTGTCGCTCGGCTTCGCGTTCCCAACGATAAGCTCGGACGTCCTTCGGCAGGCGGACGAAACACAGAATGTCATCTCTCAGATCCGAAGAATTCTCTTCCTCAAGACCCTTATCAAGGAATGACGGACGAGCAGGACAGGGCCTAAAGCGGCCTCGCTCTAGAGGATGATCTGGCAGACCTGGATTACCCCAAATTCAGAGAATTTGAACAAAAAGCCGAAGAATTGGTAACCCAAGCAAAGATGAGCTCAGAAGTAACTTCAGTATATAGACCACCCCAAGATGAAAACATGGGGAGAGGAGTCCAGTACCCCCCAGCCAGAGCGATAGCTTCTACCTCAAAAGGTGAAACAACAATCTACGAAGGATACAATGAGAAGAAGCTAAGAGCCAAAGCAGGAGGATATACGTCGAACTTGTGGACGCTGCCATCAGCGCAGCATGAACAAGGAGCAATTCTGGTCCTCCCTGACGATATAGGCTTATACAGGGAAGTCTTTGACAGGTGGGAAAAGATTAACCTAAATCACATTGATGATCCAGCCAAGACGTGGAATGATAACAAAGCCAAAGTGGACTACATCGAAAATTTACTTGGCGAAGATGAAAAGCTAATCTGGATCCAGTGTAGGATGGCGTACCCAGAACCATATGCTGACGTCCTTCGGCAGGCGGACGAAACACAGAATGTCATCTCTCAGATGGAGCACACAACTGGAGTTCCCAGAAAGTGTACTCTCTCTTTGTAAGATATTCAGTGTGAGGTTGTAGAGGTTGTTGAGTTTTCTCCTGCTTGTTGTCAACATGACTGCTTCTCCGGTTTTTGCATGGTCTTCTGGTTCGCTTATTACCACGCCTTTTCCTTTGCGCTTCCTTTCCATCTCCTCAAAGTCCTTCTCAAGGTCGGTTTCAAGGATGCCTTGTTTCAGCTCCTCATTTTCCTTTCTTAGCCTGTCGTTTTCCTCCACCAAATGGTCTGTATATTTCAACAATTCTGCTATCAATTGGTCCTTGGAGCTGTATTCCTTTGGCTGTCTTGGGGGAATGGGGACCGTAACTCCTAGCTGCACTTTTGCACACATGGGGCATAGTAGGAGGTCACAGTTGGCACGGAAGAATTGGTAACCCAAGCAAAGATGAGCTCAGAAGTAACTTCAGTATATAGACCACCCCAAGATGAAAACATGGGGAGAGGAGTCCAGTACCCCCCAGCCAGAGCAATAGCTTCTACCTCAAAAGGTGAAACAACAATCTACGAAGGATACAATGAGAAGAAGCTAAGAGCCAAAGCAGGAGCAGCAAGTACGAAACCTGCCGGACATGGAAATACCACCTGAAAATGCATACATCATCATCGAAGCGGATGGGTGCATAGACGGTTGGGGGGCAGTCTGCAAGTGGAAATACAACCGGATGGACCCACGGTCGCGGGGTGGCGCCAAAGCTTTAAAACAGGATCTTGCTTCACGACTTAGGAACTAAGATTGGAAGCTATATGTATTTTCTGGAAATACCTCATAAATTTTATTGCTCACACTGAATATCTTACAAAGAGAGAGTACACTTTCTGGGAACTCCAGTTGTGTGCTCCTCTATTACAAGTGATGCCTATTTATAGGCCTGGAAAGGCAACCCGGGTACCCCGAGCCATGATCTTAATCCCTTTTTCTCTTTAAGTTGATCTTCGTTTACTTCAGCTATCTTCTTGATTATATGGGGCTGAAGTTTAATACTCCTTCCCTTGATGATGGCTCCAAGGAATTCCACTTGATCTCTAAACGTAACTATACACTGGGATTTTATTGCGGGTAACTTTTAAATGGAAAGTTGTTTCAAGGAGAACGCAGAATGTTAACCTACGAGTAACAAAAGAAATCAGATTGTTCTCCTTCCTTGATATTTTATCTCAATATTTCGGACACGAAAAGTATCTCTCTGCGTCCATCCTATATATGTAAGGCCTGTTCATACATCTACATGGAGTTCAATTTATACTAGACACCACCAATGTAAACATCCAGGGAGATGCTATTAGTGTAACAGTTGGATAGGAAAAAAAAAAAACATGACAAGGAGAAATTACATAGCTAAGCTAAAGGGAAAAAAAGCAAGAAGAAAAAAAGAAGTCAACTTATCCTCCTCCATATATATCGGCCAAGGAGTTTACAAATGATTCTCTCTTAAAGTGCCATTTGTCACGACCCCGGAATCCTAGTGCGCATAGGAGTCCGGAATCCTAGTGTGCATAGGAGTTTGAGTTGGGTTGGGACACTACTTTGGTTGTTGGTAGGAATCCTATTGTGACTAGGAGTAGCTAACCATGTTGTATTAGGATTGGGTTTGTGTGGGGGTTAAGTAAACCGAGTGTGTGTTGGACTAGGATTACTTAACACTGTCAAACTAGGAGAGAGCCTTGCGGCACCTATATAAATAGGACGCGTGAGGGGGGGTTGTTGGGCGTGTATTATTGTTGATGGTTTATTAATAATAGTACCGAGTCTTCTCCCAATTATTTCTCTTGCTTTATTATTCTCTTGGCTCTCTCTCTTCGTTGTGTTTGCGTGTGGTA
>JAKUCV010005195.1:0-84166 GCA_028386065.3 Turnera subulata
GTTTTATGGTTCTACCAAAATTGAACAAGTAGTATAGGAGATATAAAAAAATATCCCTATTCATTTGTTTGATTTTGTTGACCGAAATACAATTGTTGAAAGATGCAACAAGAAATAGATGTGGAACATATTAGTAAAAAGAATGAAAAATTGTGTAAAAAAATAGAGGTGGAAACAAAGAAAAAAAGTATACTAAATCAGAAAAAAAAATTAAGAACTATTTAATTGCTTAAAAAATACTATGTGTGTCAAAAAAAATGCTTTAAACTACATATTATTATACTAATACTAACTAGGCCCGTAGAATCCATGGGTAGTGAGCTAGTATAGATAATAGATGGTAAAGTGTTCTCAACAATGGTTTCGTTCTTCCACGGTATAGCCTGCTTGCCTTTAATTGAACTCTAAAGAATTATCTTTTTTGAGGAATGAACTCTTCTTATAAAAGTACGTTCAAATTGGTTTCGAAGTTGACTTTTCAAAAATCTCTAACTCGAATTGTTGATTCGATCTTTGGGCCGCAGAGGCCCGCAAAGATTGAGTTGGTTTTCCTAGTGTGAACTTTACTATTGGATTTCAGGCCCTCGTGCCTTTGGGCCTGGAAAGTAAGAGTTGCTCGGGCTCGCGCACAATACATGAAGCGTCCCACGTTTGACCGACCGTGGACAGGAAATACCAACGAGCAGTTTAACCCAACCAAACTGGTAAAGACCAACGAGCACTAAATCGCTCCCGATCCTATTACAAGACTCCCAAGTCCCCTAAACCATAGTACACACATTTACTAAAGTGCTTGTAGGACAACCTCACAAAATAGCAAAGTATTCCTCCAAGACCATAACCGCAAGCATCTCACACCAAACCACATTTTCCAAAGAATACCAACATTAATAACATGTTGGCAGCAGCAAGGTTAAACATTAAGCTATTAAATCATTATTGAACCCGATCATAGTACGATGATTACATACATAAGTGATTTGGTAGACATAATAAATTGCAACTAACAAATATTGTTTTGTCACACTTTTCGTGAAGCTGCATGATTATGTAATAAATATATCCTAACTTTACTCAATGTTGTTAGAATCCTAGACCTACGGTCGACCCGGTCCAGCCATCGAATCACGGTTTTTTCAATCTAATCATATGATCAAATACTGGTTCGACCACTAAATTCACTTGGGTCCCGATCAACCAGGTTCAACCATAGCCCGGTCCGGGTTTAAAAACACTGAACATAAAACCACAATATCAAGTGCAAAAGGGGCATGCTTCCCCGGCGAGCCATTTTGCCCTATAGCTGCCGGTGAAGACTACACAGAGAGCAAGAGATAAGAAGAAACCCCAATTTGAGCAGAAGAAAAACAATGACGGTAGATGACGATAACTCGATATACGTAGGAGGACTTCCTTACAGCGCCACCGAAGAAACTCTTCGCGACGTTTTCGGTCTCTATGGCTCCATCATCGCCGTTAAGGTATCAGTTTCACTCCCTCCCTCCCTCCCTCTAAGCACACTTCCACCACCCTCAAGCTTCCTTCCATCTTTCCTTCTAGTTATTTATGGAGGGCAGTTTTTTTTTGGGTCTCCGTCTCCGTTAATTTTCGCGCTCTTAGGCTTTCTTCTTTTCGTGGTGGATGGTTTACTGGAAAGAAGCAAAAGTTAACAACTTTTTGGGGATTAAGTATTTGTTTAATGGAAATGAGCTCACCTGACATGAAGCTCTGTCGTTTCATCAATTTAGCTTGTTTCTTCCTGGTTATGAATGCTGTTTTTTTTTTTTTGTTAAAAAAGAATATTACTTCGGTTGCTAGGAACTAAGAGAAAATGCAGTTTCTTAATTATGTTTTATTTAAGAGTTATTGAATCTGGTGTCACTGATTTCTTAGATAATGGTCGTTTTTGCAAGGGAACGGATGGTTTATGGAGTTTCTTTATGCCTCTTGTTGTGCAGATTATTAACGATCATGGTACGAGAGGAAAATGCTTTGGGTTTGTCACTTTCAGGAATCAGAGATCAGTGGCGGCGGCAATCGATGATATGGATGGCAAGGTACTTACTTTCCTTCCTTTGCTGACTTTTGACAATGGCTAAATTTGACTTAAATTTGATGTGGGTGTGCAAGGTGTGTGGGTGGAGTGTTTTTTGAGCTTTCATCTTAGCTTTGAATTTGTTTTTGATTATCTGACACTGCGAAGCCTGTGTGTAGACTATTGATGGGCGAGTAGTGAAAGTAAATGAAGCCACAACCAGAGGGGGAAGATCAAATTTTGGCAGGGATCGATTTCGACGGAACTCAGATAGGGGAGTTGATTGGGGTAGGGGCAGGGTTCGAGACAGGGATTATGATCACGGCAGAGACAGGTATCAAGAGGAGCACAGGGATAGGTCCAGGGACCGTAACCGATCCTCTGGCCCTGATGAAAGCGGTCAGAGAGGATATGGGCGTGCACATGATAATGATCGTTCAAGGGATGGTTTCTCAGATAGAGATCGAAGCCGAGACAGAGAACGAGCTGATGATAAGACCCCGCGGGGAAAACACGGTGAGAGGAACTGGGAAAGAGACCATAACGTTGACCGGCATCATGATAGGGAGATGGATGGAACCAATGGTGACTACAAAAACACAATTAAGGAGATAGATCACGAAGCCAAAAAACAGAATGGGTAAGCAAGTATATGTTATCTTCTCATTTTGCGGAAGTTTAGCTATGTTCCCTTAAGGCACATAGCATTGTCAAGTCAACGTATTGCTTGCTTTTCCATCCCCAAGCTGTCCATGCTATGTGGTAGGAGGCAGCAATTTCAATTTCTTATGATCTCAAAATGATTTCAGGAACCATCAATGACAACTGCCTAATAATTGAAAGGAAAGAGTATTTATTAGAGTCAACTATATATGTTATAATTCTGTAGTTATCGAGCTTGGCTGGAACTTGAATCTCATATTTGGTCTCCAAATTCTGCTTCTCTGAACCTTTGTTGGTTTTATTTTTACTGAATCAGTTGGCTCTCTGACAAATACATATTCACAACGTAGGTAAGGAAAGGAAGGATTTTACTATCAAATAGCTAATGTATCTATACAATAACTTTTGGACCCAGCTTGATGGAATATCATTACATTACGAAAGACAAAAATTTCTGTATTAACTAAGTCTGAGTTGGGCTCAAAGTTTAAATTTGGGTTTCTTGAATAAAAATGCACAATGAGGAGTAGTATCACCGTTCTGTTAGATTCCAGAAACTTCCACTCGAGCAGAACTTGTAAAGACCAGTATTTTCTTGACTGCTTATATGAGTTCTACCTGATAGGACTGAAGATCTTGGATGAGAATAGTAAAGTACTAATGGACTTTTAAGACACTCAACCATTTTATGGGGATCGTACTTAGCTTTCAAATTGCCTAACTACACCTTGAATTGTTGGCTTCATATATGAGTGACTGAAAATTTAAATTAGAATAATTGATCCTCAAAACATATTATTTCCTGTCCAGGGATTGTTAACATGTGCATTCATTCTGAAAAGATGTTTTCTCATTTGAATTCTTGGGGGCTTTATTTAATATGTAATCTTTAGACAGAATCATGACATCCTAATGACATGCCCACATATTTAATAGCTGATGAAAAGTTCACTTGTGGAGAACATTAACTGCATTTAATTGTCAGCAGTGTCCTCTGTGTTTCAGTGTCATGTTGTACAAGTACCGCATTCCACACTAATCCTATTTTTACCAGAGTAGCTACGTAGAATCATTTGTTTCCTGGTACAAAATTGAGAGTAGATGTCATGTTCACTTTCAAACTTATGTCACTGTTCATTTATCTTTGGCAGTTCCACAAATAATGACTGGAGTAGCAGAGAAATCTCATTAGGTTCAAGTGAATATGATGATGATGAGGTAAATTATTCATCGTTTGACTTGTATAGTCTATCCTGACTCTTTTGTATGGTTAGTTTTGGGTTCTAACTAGTTTTTATCATTTTCAGATAAAAGAGCAACTTGGGAGGTCCATTCAGAGGCATGAGGAGCTTAAGGAGGAGGTTTGTCTTCTCTTTTGAGTTTGATTGCCCTTGCTTCATTTGTTACTTCTTTTAATTGAGTCTGACAATGTGCCTTTGATCATATACCTGATGCGGGTGAAAAGCTTCGTGGTAATTTGTCATGATCTCACACTGCTGTTTCCAATGAATTAGTAGCACGGAAATCTAAAAATGCGTTGCCCATCCTGTTCTTAAGAATCACCAAAAAGTTGAGCTCGCAGCATCTACCATCTTCATGTCACAGTGTTTTGTTTACTGTATTCATTTTCTTATTTGAATCTTGTTAATTAAAGGGATGGTCAAAATTTCTTGTGCTTCAGATTTCACAGAGAGAAGAGATATTGGAAGGGAAACAGCAACTGGTTTCAGATTTACAGAAAAGAGCTAAGGTATTTACCGTAACAGGCTCGTTCAAGCTCATATATATTTTGCGTTCAGTTTTGCTTTGCCAGGCATTTAGAATCTTGCAAATCAGGCTTTCTTTTATCCCTACTTAGAATGTTTCAGTGATTGCAGAAATTGGAAGATGCATTGATTAATGCAAAAAGGGTCTCTTCGCAACGGAAAAGGCAATTTGCTCAGGTAAACCGTTAAGTTTCTGATTTTGTCTTTTAAGTAACTCTTTTAGACCTTTTCTTTTTTTGCTCTGAATGGTTGTCCTTTTTGAGTAGCTGCAAAAATGTTTTCTGCAACTGAAAGAAGACATCAACAGACTTAAAAGCAGTGAGCAGGAACTTCAGGTCAGCCTCTATCATCTTGACTTGCTGCATAAGGATGCAACTAACTAATTCACATCAGCTTATGGTCTGATCCTAAAGTTGTAGTGTCTTTAGGCAGATAATTCTTTTTGATTCATGTGCTATTATTATTAACCACTCACACGTGGTCCCACATCGCCTCTTAGATATATTGCTTAGTAGTTGTGGGCAATTCTATTGTCACATGGTTGCAGCAAAGTAACAGTGTTAGATGGATTGGTTGGTAGTTTTGTATTCCATCCGTTGCTTATCCCTAAAAATTGGCACGACTACTGAACTGCTAGGATTGATTTACTTATGTCTGTTACGTTTTTGTGGTTGTTACTGGATTTTCTGTTTCCTTTTGCTCATGAGTTGCTATAATCCTGATATGCCTGTTTTACAAGACATACAAATCCCCAACTTGTATGGTGCGCTCTCTGCTTGTGAAAAAATAGGGGCTTTATCCACAGTTATGGTCAACTTGATGTCTACTTTTAGGACACTTGTGGTAGTTGTGCCCTTCCAAGAAGTTTTAGCTTGAGATGAGGTCTATAGATACTGATCGGTAAAGCTCTTTGCCTGTACTGCAATTCTTCAAGCATTATTTATATTTACGTATGTTATGTAGCTAGACTGCAAATAAATGCCAGAGTAATGGCATTTATTCTGATCAATAAAGAAAGGGTAAAGGCACTTATTAGTTCTAGTTTATGTTCTTTTAAGAAATGTGTGGAACTACATTTGAACTACTAAATGTAGTGCATAGCACATTTAGTTAACCCAGTCCTTATTTAGAGAATCAAGTGCGATGACTTACAATTTTTAAACCTACCATCTTCTTGCCCTATTAGAGGTTGGGATATAGATTTTGCTGCTTGGGCAATAACCACTACTTTTCTATGTACATTTTCTTTTTGCAACTATCCAAATAGTTTAACCACTACCTTTCCATATAATAGTTCTTTTGCAGCTATTCAAATAATTTTTTTTACCATTGTTAGTAACTATGATTAACATGGAATGGAATATTGACAATGACATGCATGCTTGCTGAATTTTTCTCCATGATAAATATGCTACCACCACTTCCGAATTCCATTTATTTTAATGTTCAAATCAGTTTTCATGTCACGATCGTTCGATGTTAGAGAAGATTGCATGTCCATGTGTTTTAAGAAGCCTAGGCGCAATAATTCTCTAATCTCCGAAGAAGGAATATCAGGGCACACAACATACTAATAAATCATTTGTTTGCAGTTTCTGGTTGACTCGGCAATGATAGAAAGTGATGCGGGTGATGATGATGACCTGTGAGATAGAATCTTGTCAAGTTGGGTGATGGCATGATTTTGTAGAAGTATTCAGATGTGTAATATACTTCTTAACGCAGATACCTACGTACTAATCAGATGCCGTCCCTTCCCCTATTTTGACCAGTTCATCAACTTGTGGATATATGCTAAATCAAGTGGGAGTAGTCCATTCTAATTTAGGATGTGGATGCTTATGCTAGTGCTGTTGTAATGTCTTAGATCTAACTAGGGTTAGAGGATTGCTCGAGTAATTTGTTTTGGCGAGATCAAAATTGTCCTTTTGTTTTGCCAAAGTGATCAAAATTGTTAAATAGAACTTCCATGAGGTTTATGTATTGAGAAAAAAAAATTATTCAACATTTATGCATAAACACTAAAAAAATTGACCATGAATGCCAAACATAAAATGTTTTAGAGCTTTAGATGTACATGGAGTAAATAGATTTTTGTGTCCTTATATTTTGTCGATTTCGCATTTGTTGTCCCTCTTCGTTTAATTTCACTCATTGTGTCCCTGAACTCTCAAATTACCGGGCCATGTTGTCTTTTTTACCCACTACAACAGTTTGATTGCTATGGTGTCGACACGTGTCATGAGGGCCTATAAGCTTCTCTTTCATTTTCTTTTTTTTTCCTAATTTAATTTCTGAAACTTCTTTTTAAATTAAAATAAATTGGTTTTATAATAATAATAAAATAAATAAATCGTCAAAAAACTTGTTAGTGCTGAATCTTTATTTTTTTTCTTTTATTTTTAATATTCTGCCGGTTTTCTAACCATTTTTTCTTTTTTAAAAAAATTAATTTCTAAAATCCTTATTAAATTAAATAAATCGGTGCTTTGTTATTTATTTGCAAAAGATACGGTGGGGCCTATTCACTAAACAGCATTCCTAGGCGATAACATGTAAAACGACATCATGCTTTTCTTTTATTGTGAAAAAAAATTAAAAGAACAAAAACTTGGAGTTTTGAAAAATTAAATAAAAAAGTAAAAAATTTTTAAAATAGATAGCTTATGGGCCCCATAAGACACATGTCAATATTATGATAACACACCTGCTGTAGGGGGTAGAAAGGACAACATGGCCCAGTAATTTGAGAGTTTAGGGATACCATGAGTGAAATTAAACGAGGAGGGACAACAAATGCGAAATCGACGAAGTATAAGGACAGAAAAAACTATTTACTCGATGTACATGTGAACAAGTAAAAAATCTGGAAAGCGTTATTAGTCTTCTTTTTTTTTTCTTATACTGAGCTTTAGATGTACATGTGAACAAGTAAAAAATCAAATCCAAAGGGGTACAGGCATATTGAAGCTCTACAAATCTCAAGAGAAGAGGAATACAGGCATATTGAAGTTCTCCAAATCTCAAGAGAAGAGGCATGTCCTACAATAGAGAGATAAAAGTTTCTATACCCACTTGAAAGAGATGATTGTTGTAGTTTCTATGCATTACCATGAGACGCTCAACAAAATAAATCTGCCCAAAAAAACAAAGATAAGTTGCCAAAAAAGCAACGGATATCTACCAGTTTATTAAAAGGTAGAGAGAAAAGGATATAAACAAAGACTTTGGGCTTGCCGCCGGCTAAGACACCGAAAGGCAATTCCTACTTTGAGTTAAGGTGAGGGGGACGAAGGTTGGGAAGGGAGAGAAAAAAACAAGCGATGGATTAGTACTTGTAGCTCAAGTTGGATGAAAGTGTTATTAGTCTTAAAGCAATAAAAAGTGCTAACGAAAATTTGATGTGGATTAAGTAAAATTTCACTAACTATTCTTATCCTTAAATGGAGATTGACTAAAAATTGGTTTATAATATTTTTTTTCTAATTTGTCTCTTTTAAGATTATATGCATATATTTTATATATTTATGTCTTAAAAATAAGTGCATATCAAATTCTCAAGTTTCTTTAACTTTCAAATATTGATTTATTGTCAAATAAATTTATTCTATGCTAATTTAATCATTTTTACTTTAAAAAAAAACAAAAATTTTAAAACATGGAGTAATGACAATAATAGTGGGGATTTTTTTTAGAGTGAATGAAAAACAACACAACTCCTAAGCATCCAATAGAAGACTCTTGGAAAACAGAAACACCGAAAGGACATTAAAAAGCAAACTTTGCCATCCAGTCTGCACATTTGTTGGACTCCTGGAAAACATGTCGTAAATGAACAAGGCACCTCCCTGTTGTGGCACCAACACAGTATGCTACAATTGGCGAACGATCCCCAAAGAATCCACTTCAACCTCCACAAACTTAAACCCCATATCGAAAACCAACTGCAGACACAATAATAATAGTGGTGATATTTAAGTAAAGACTATAGACAAACACTGTGTTGGAGTTCAACCATTGGCGTCGTGGTAGTTATCTAATCCACAAATAATAAAATGTTCTATTCGAATATATAAAATTTTCAAGCCCTTCCATCCTAATCATTCTAGGTATGCCTTTAAAACCATTACGTGCCAATTTATTTCATTCTTCCTAAACTTTTGAAGTTGTTTTATATTTTGTTACAATTGGACCGTACCAATTAAGGTGGTGTTGCCATAGTTATTATAAAATTATCTAATCAACCAATAAGATGTTTTATTTAAATTTATAAAATTTTCAAACCGTTTCATACTAATCAATCTAGGTATGGCTCTAAAACCATTTTAGATGTCAATTTCTAGAATTTCTCACGAGCGAAGCTGTTGATCTATTTTATAGTGTTAGACTCATGTATCCAAAAGTATGATAAATTAAACATGAATGCTGCATGTTCAAATGAAGTATCAAAACGTATGCTATATCCTCGTCAATCAACTAGTTTTTTTTGTCCTTCCCGTACCAATGAAAATAATAATTTATAGCATAATAATTAATTAAGATTTTAAAAAACTTAAAAATTTGTGTATTACTAAAAAAAACAAAATAAATTAACATTGACTGTGAAAGAAAAAGGTAGTACGTAATGGTAAGGTAAAAATTAAAATATGCGATGTCGAGTCTGTAAAATTGGAATTCAAATCAACCGTGATTGGTATGGTCAGGATGACTATGGCTCTCAATAAGAATTAATGAACTTGTTTATTTGGCTGCAAACGATGCACATATCAATGCTGGCTAATTTAAAATAATAATAAAAAAGAGGAACAGTGAAACGGGCCCTGTAGTGGGATAGGTAAAAAGGTCAACTATATAATAAATGGGCCGTAGAGGCCAAATGGGGAAATTGGGCCAAGCAGACCTGGAGTGGCTGGGAAGCCAGCACGTGCGGACAACTGGAGAGCACGGACCACATGGAAGATCAGGCACCCTTAGATGGGAATTGTACGGTTAGATATAAACCCTTAGATTTAAGGTAAGAAGGATATAAATAGCATAGAGATCTACTTGTAAAAGGGGATATAGGGAATATACAGCAATAACAGGAGAAAAAATCCTAGATTATCTCGAGCAATATCACCCTGATTTGTATGGTCAGGACTCGGGATGATTATGGTTCTCAATACATCAACAAATAATGTTTGGAGATGCACTTCCAACGATATGTTACAAAAATAAAAAACTAACTTGAGAAGACGGGTCAGGTGGTATTGCTTAATTAGTTTGTGTCTTGAACATAACAAAATGTGCTGACTGGTTTGCAAACTTTGGTGTTCAATTGACCGACAATATAGTTAAGTTCCATGAACCCTGTCAAGATGTCCTAGCCATTTTGTTGGCTGATTGTATGGGAGTAGCTGACTCTCGGTTTGTAAGTACTTCTTAATGGTGTTTGATTAATAAACGGGCCGTGAGGCCCCCCGTTTGATCAAAAAAAACATAACAAAATGTTGGGCCTCTCTGCTATAGCATCCCTATATATTGTCCATCTCTAATTGATAACAATTGTTGTTCATCAGGATGTTAACAAAAACTAAAGGAAAAAGAGATAATCTGAAAGCGAGCTCATCTATTTTTTTGAAAAAGCTTAATTTGTGGGAAATGATAAAGAAACTCCGGCAAATCACTTTCGGTGTCCTTTTCTAAACAAATGAATAAAGGCCTAGCTATAGCTTACCCAAGCTTGAGATTACACCGCATTTCTGCTTTTGTTATCAGGAGCCTGCTGTCAAATTATCGGGTTTTTCAAGTATTAGCTAGGTTACTAATCAGGAAGGAGCATCAACTCATTCTTTCATCATTAATCTTAATCATCTATTCTAAAAAGGACGTAATGATCATATGTATGGTATATCACGTTAATGAACTCTATTACATTACATACGAAGGATTACTAGATTTTTTACTAGTAGTATTGTTCTTAAATTTATTTATATTTTAGACCTCTTACTTAAAAGATAAATTTAATTCCCATAATGTGCAAGTCGTCCACAGCCAAAGGGACCACACTGCCCCAGAGGGGACAACTTTGTTTCACTGGCGACGACTAGTTGCCTTTTATGCAAAGAAAACAAAGGGCAACTCTGTCCATGAACCCACCCAATAAAGACCAGAAAATATATCCTTAGAAAACGCCAAAAANCCCCCCTTCTCTCACTAGATATTTGACATTAAAAGTTTTATGAAGCTAGCTAGAAAATAGAATAATAATAATAATGATAATAGAATAGAATCAAACATGGCATGTAACAAGGTGGGTGTGGTTTTACACATGCAAAATAATGTAACCCTAACCGGCTAGCTAGCTAACCCTAAACCAGGAACCCCTAACGCCGCAACATATACTTTTTCATGAGGGCTAAAACTTAAGGGTTATCTCGCTCCCGTTGCTCTCCTCGCCGTCTTCCCTGAGCGCGGCCAACCCTTTCCCTTCTCCGCCGTTCTCCCCGCTCTCGCCCTTCCAGCTGCTGCTATCCGACTTGCCATCTTCGATGCTCTCCGACCTGTCCCCCGTGCCTCTCACGTCGGACTCCGGCGAGCTGTGAACGGCCTGGGGCTTGTACATGTGCAGCTGGTGATGGTGGTGGAGGGCGGCGTGGTGGTGCGGGGGCTGCGGCAGGGCAGGAGGGCCTGCTGCTGCTGCGGCGGCGGCGTAGAAGTGATCCTGGGGCAGAGCAGGGGGAGCGGCGGTGGCGCAGAAGTGATGAGGGGGAGGTGCATGGGCGGAGGCGCCGTAGAGGGCGGGGGCCCCACTGTGAGCTGCGGTGGCGTACTCAGGGGGGACCCAGATGCCACCTAGGACCACGAGGTGGGGTGTAGGGGCGCCTGGGGCTTGTGGGCTTGGACTAGGTCGCCTGGTGTGAAGCCTATATTTCTGTGTCAAAGTACACATGAAAAGATGATCATGAATTCATCATGAGAGATCTGTAACTGTACCCCCATATTAGTTAATTTTTATTCAAAGTATATGCATTGTTTCAGAGGCAAAGAAAGACACACAACACTCTGTGCCATATGCCATGTTTTGTCAGGTCAAAAGAAAGAAAGAAAAAGAAAGCAAAAACTGTACTAAGCAAAGCCTCTTTCATGCCTTCTGCATCTCACTTACAACAGTAGAGATAGAAAGAGATTGAGAGAGGAAAAATGTACCTGGAGATGGCTTTTAACTTCATCATTGGTCAAACCGTCAACCTTCATCAGTTCTCTGATTTGTTTTGGGGTAGCCACTGTTTTGCATGACCCCAAAAGAGATCAGTCAAAGTACCAATAATAATAATAACAACAATAAAAGCAGGCCATGATAGCGATGTAAAGCTGCTAATGATGACCATGCAAAACTTGGAAAAAAAAAAACAAAAGAAGATCCTTACTATAGTGTTCGTTGATTACCTTGAGAACCGCCAAGCATTTGTAGTGCATTGACAAACCTCCGGTGCAAGTCCGGTGACCAGCATCTCCTTGCTTTCCTGTGAGTTTGGGTTGAATTCCCATTACTATTAGGGGTTGAAGAACCATTTGCTGCTTGCCCATCTGATGAAGATGTATTAACACCTGGGGCTTTTCCCTGCTGATCCAGAGCAACACCACCATTGCTACTAATCTTATTACCAGCGGTATGATCTTTCTTTGGACAAGAAAACCCATTTTCAGTCTCTAAACATTTCTTATCTTCCATCTCCTTGTCAGGGGAATTAGCAAGTGCTAAGGTTGGGCTGGGACAAAGGCTTCTCTCCTTTGAGAATGGAAGAAAAGCTCCTCCGTTTCTTTGTTTGGTGTCCAACGCCAGCTTGGGACTGACATGTAAGCCAATATCGGTTTGTTTAGGGGTTGATAATGTGGTTTGAAGTTTGATATCATGGCTGTCTTGACTCCATAATTGTGCTGTTGTCATCCAGTTAGCTTTGTCTGAGATGTTTGAATTCTTGTCACAGTTAGTTTCAGAGTTTGAGTTCTTGAGAGGTATGAATTCTTCCAGAACTGGTCTTGGGCCTTGATTTGCTCTGTAGGCTTGTAGTTGCTGCCTTGAAGTCTCCACGGCTGATCAGATAGTGAAATTTGTCAATTAGAATTCAGTATGATCTCTTTGGTTCGCTTAAAGAAAGAAAAAAGTATCTAAAGAACAGTATCACATAATAAGTATCATTGGCATGAACTAAAAGAATTAATAAAGTCCCACATGTACGTAGAAAGCCATACTCAAACTTCTATAAATCAAAAGGGATAAAGAAAAAACAAACTAAAGGAAGGATAATGAAGTAAAATAGAGGACAGAACAACATGCATGGAAACAACATAATAATAACAAACTTTTGGCAACATCAAAAATCCATTTCTTCTTGATTATGGATCATTTCTATCTTTGGTCCTTAATCTTTATACAAGTTGCTGAATGCATGTGGCTTGATGTATAAAATAGAAAAACAAGAAACAGCTAGCCCATATCATACCATTGGTGAGAAGTTGCATGCAAAGAGGTAGCTCGCGCTTAAAAGCATCAATCTTTAACCTTTCTTCCTCAAGTCGGGAAAGAAACTCTTCAAGCTTCTGGGTCTGATCATTTTGTTCTCCAAAGGATTTTAGAAGCATAGAATAGCTGTGGGGTTTGCATTCCAGGCTTAGTTCTGATGGAGATGCCATGATTTTCTTTTTTTTTTCTTCTGACGTGAATCAGCAATAAAACTGTTACTACTCAAACAACCTCGTCCTTTTCTTAACGTTCATGCTATAACAGGAACAGGAGTTGTGTAGGAACAAACAATAGCAGAACAAGGTGTCTTCCTACTTGCTTTCTAGGTTGAGTTTGAAGTGGGTTAGACTAAGAGAGAGATGCAGAGAGAGAGAGTGAGAGACAGAGAGGGGAGAAAGAAAGGGCTAGGCTGTTGTTTGTGAACACAAGGAGGATCGAGGGCGGATTGTCTTCTTTTTAGGGTGAGTTTAGGGAATAAAGGTAGGGTTTAGAGAGAGACAGAGAGGAAAGGAAAAGTTAAGGGAAGAGGTGATAAAGAGGGATGGTAACTTCTTGCCAAGAACAAAGGCAGAAAAAGCTAAAAATGAGAGTGAGGAGGAGAGAGAGGGGAGAAGATCAGAGGTGCCTCTCCTAAAGAAGGAATCAAGGGGTCTGACAATACTGGTCATGTGGTTCGAGCCTGGTTTCTGAGCCTTTAATTTTGGTATAGAAGTCTTTGTACGAATTCAAATCACCAATACAAAAAAGTTGATTCTTCTTCTTGCTGTTGTATCCCCTTTTCCTTTATCTCTATCTCTTTTTGTTTTTAAAATTTTGCTAATTTTTCCTTTTCTTTTAGAGCTTATGAGACCAAGATTCTTCTCCATAGCTACTTTTGTTATATATACTTAAAAAAAAAAAAAGAAAGAACTTGTGTGTTAGCTGTGTATAATGTTCAAAAAGTTTTTCTCGTGTAAAAGTGTTATTTGGCTTAGGCTATATTGGGTACTTTTCAATCTCAGTTTCAGTTGTATCATGTATGTGGTCTTGTTATCAAAACTTCTATGTTTTGGAGTTGCAGCAGAACTTGCTCTCAACCCTCAATGAGATGAATTAATGAGATATATGTTGCACCGTCAAATTGCCTAAAGAATATATAGCTTCAATAGGGTCCACTCCAGGCCAGAGGTCTTCAAATTACATAGAATAAAATTTTCAATTTCGATTGTGATAAGCTCATGATGGAAGCAATGCCAACCATCCTCTGTTGTTGTTTATAAACCATAAAATTTGAGGCAGTACTGCACCAAGCAATGGTGAAAAAGATGAATGGTTAGATTCGATAGTTGGGATCAACTTGATCAAAATATATAGTCTTTTAATTAAAGCTCATATATATAGCGCGCACCAAGCAGTAATAGATAATGGACACGTATACGGCAAGTAGTACTTTTAGGGTGTCCTAACCAAGAACAATCTCTCATGCATCCTTATATAGTCAGATTGTATAGTATATATGCATTAACGATTCCGGCAGGATTAATTAATGGAAAAGACTTTGTACAGAGCATATACCACGTACGTATTTAAATATATATTTTGCACCACCTTATTGGGGAGAGAAGCTGGCCGGGAGCACATATTCAAATGGCGTTTCAGTATCAATCCACCCTGCAACTTTCTTTTTGGTTTCAAAAGTTGCATAATTGTTCTATAAATTTGAGTGCATTCAGAAAGAAAAGGAGAGAATATCTAATCCAAAATGAAAAATTCATCACCTACGGAATATAATATTTGCCCCTAAGTAAGGAATATCTTAGTTCCAATTCTACGACTCAAATTAAGGAACACAACACACAAAGCTTAAAGCGAAAATCCACCCCAAAAGAATAATAAAGGAGGCTTAAGAGCCGGGAATCTTCTTCTGCTACCAACTTTATCGAAGTGGGTAGGAAGGTAAGAAGATTCTCTCTCAATATATAAGAATTTTTTTTTTTTTTGTGGGGTTATCATAAACTTCTCAAACACAAATCGGATCCGGGTAGGAATCAATGTAAGAGAATTCGGTATGATCTTCACATATACATCCAAGGCACACACCACACATGTTTAGCTTGTGGGTTTGATCCCTTTGGTGGACTTAATAGTACATCAAGTTTCCTGTTTTACTCTAATCAAGCAAAATATATACTCTCCCGAATTCCATAGAGATACTTTGTTACCACACGCCATTATATTACAAAATCATGGTGATTTTGGATATCGCAAAATACTATATAACCCACCACAAACTCATAGAGATTTTTTTTTTGTGATGCTAAACACAAACTCATAGAGATATTCTTCTTTACCAATATAAACAAGCTACACATAATTAACACATTAGTGTAACTTTGCAGATAGTCTAGGTTGCTAGGCAGTAATAAGGAACACCTTTTTGGTGAAAGATAAATGTAAAAAGACTCTTCCCTATAAGAGATTGCATCGAATTCCTTTTGGCTTGGCAGCGAGAGAGATGTGCAATAATGATGGTTGGTCGCTTTCTAATTCAGTCTTCTGGTACAAGACTCCAACCCACACCTTTTGTGCGGATTCTCTTTGTGCTTCTTTTTTTCTTTTCTTTTTCTTTTCTTTTTTCTTATAAATCTCTCTAGGACTCCATTTTTATGTGCATGATTTGTATTTTATTCTCTCTTTATGCATGAAAGAGAGAGAAAGGGAGAAGAGATTCTCCTCGTGACACGTGTCGTCGCAATCCCCAATACCGTTCCTATGAATATCCCTTTTGTCTGGCGCAAAAATATATATATGGAGGGAATATTCCCCCTATCGTTTTTTCTTTCATTTTTTTGTGCACCTAAAATTGTTGGAAATCGAAACCGTGGTGGCTAAATCAAATACCCAAACAATAACGACACATAAATGTGAAAATACCGAAATTTCAACGCATATATGCAAAGTTGAGAATTGTATATACGTGAGACATGGACATTTTAATTATAATAACTAGTGTTAGCCTTACCAAAACTTTGTGTGTTCTTACAAAAAGTTGTAATGCCTGGGTCCTCATATTGCTTGCCCTAAGCGTCACCTAATTAATTAAAATTTCTCCTCTTTAACTAAAAATGATAATTTCTCCTCTTTTGGAAAGCCTATTTTTTATAAACCATAAAAAATGACCTTCGCAAATATGGATAGTCCAAGAGCATCTTTGCATGGATTTTATGTTCGGTTTCATCTTCAAATTGAAAATCAACGGCATTGAACCCACCAGCAAAAGTGGGCCTCCAAAGAACCTTTTAATTTTTTTTTTTTGTTGTTGTAGCAGGACATCCCTAGCCTAAATTATTGTTTTTTTTTTTATCCAAGCCATTTATTCCTTCCTAACAAAACTTAGCCAATATCCAAAACGAATAACATTTTGTAGTATAAAGTTTGAAGAATATCAAACCAATCATCCTATATATTGATTTTAGTTTAATTTCAAGTGGACAGAAGAAAGGAACTATCGGCTATATGAATAAAGCTCATGAGTTAATCTTTTTATGCTAATAAAGATGTAATGAAATCATGTATCTTTTGGTCATGGTGCTTCACGTATATATGTAAATTTGAGATAATTTTAAAATTTTAAACTAATTTATTTGTGTAATTAATTTCCAAATAAAGAAATTTTTCATAATTTGTAAACAGCATATATAATTAATTAACAAGTTTCTCCTCGTTCATATTAATTAACAAGTTTATTTTTGTTTAATTTTTTTTTGTCTAGAAGGCCTTAAAATCTAATGTATAGTGTTCTAGCTAGTTTAATTTTACAAAAATTTCTCAAACTAAAAATCTGCAATCAATCTTATCTAAATCTAGCAACAGGGAGATGATTTTATATTCATATCAATTTTAAGGCATACTCATATTTTAATCTATTTTATTGATGATTGCCCCAACAAAACCCGGAACTAAAATGTTCCAATATGATGGTCCTGCTGGAGTGGAGAAACAATCAAAAAGAGTAGAATGAAGTAATTTTTTTTTTGTATTGAAAAGTTTAGGTTGAGGGAAGGCTCCCCCAGTCCAGGGTCAGGGCAAACTATCGGGCTCAACAAGCGCTTACCGTGGTATTTACAGATTACCCACCAAGAGAAGTAGACAAATTCCTTCACAATGACTATGGGAGATCCCAGATCCTATAAAAGAAATGTTCCTTGAATATGCCAGTTCTGAACCAATTTATTAACTCTTTAGGTTCTTTCCGGCCAAACATTGATGTCTGGATATAGCATTCTCCTGTGTGGACGGAATACTGTTCTATATATATACATATATAGCATTCGGAAGTGGAGACGGTAATCAATAAGTATATATATGTTGCTGCACTCTGATAATAAAATTTTCTAACTCAATCAAACTAATTAATTTGGATGTCTATATTAGGTACTCACTCTACTAAAATCAATAAGGATCCTCCTGGCCCAAAACTAGTTTGCTACATACTTTTCCCATTTCGCGCCCTTTTCTGCAGTAAGTTATTCTGATTTCTTTGTTCTTTATTTTATTTTTTTATTTTTTTATTTTTATGAGAAGTTCTTCTGATTTCTTGATGCCAAGGCCATATTAATTTATTCAGACCTGAATTCATTGTAATTTATTCTTAGTCATAGCATCTTTTGCTAGCTTTACCATTTAGATTATAAAAAGGTTAGGAGGTTCCCATGCATTGTTGTCAGATGGGCCAAAAGCGTCCCTAGCAGTAACCTATGGGAAACTTTTACTAGTATAGCCTATGGAACATCCTTTTTCATAAAAGCCCAATTAAGGACCACTATCTTGCTCAAGAATTTATCAAAGGCCCATTTTGCAGCTTGCATATTTCTCCCCTCAACCTTTGGTTTTCTAGCTTGTTCAATTTTTCCTCATCTATCTTGGGAATTGATCAATAAAGGGTCAAATATTCAATTAATATGAATAATCTTGATATAGTGAAATATATTCATTAGGCTCACTATCCTAAGATCGGCTCAAAAATGAAGTTTAAGACCTACAAGCGTAGAAAGCCTGCCTTATCCCTTATCTGAACGTGGCCAATTCCCGCGCCTAGCCAAATTCAACCCATATAAATACCCGAGAATCACCTATAATGTAACTTTGAATTTTCATGGTTTTGATACTCCTTTCTCTAAAATAAACTTCAATCATCAATATAGTTGGGCGGGAAATCTTTAGGTATATCAAATCTCTCTAAACTCTACAAAACTGAAAAAAGAAAGGTGCAGTAAATTCCCTCAACTTTAAAGTAGATGCCAATGTGGTGAAAAAATGTTGGATATATTATGGTACTGGCTTAGAGAATTTCTCTTTTTTTTTTTTTTTTGGCTTGGGTGTTTGTATAACGCACAGAGACCCTTTTTCAGTATGTTAATTTTTTACCAAAAACGGCATCATGGCCCTCATGAAAAGTGTCATACATATATATAGCTAGCAGGAAAGAAAAAAAATTGGTAACTTTGGGAGATGGATTTGAATAAGCCCTTCTGGGCTCAGATTATTAAAAAGGTATTTACAAAGTAAACTATTGTGTTCCCTCAAAAAGAAAAGTAAACTATTGTGTTTGCGAAAGGTCTAGTAATTAATATAAAGTCTCTAACAAGAAAAGAAATAGAAGATTCTATTCGTCTGAATCCAATTATGTAGCAATAATTGATCTCTCCAATTGGTAACCAAAAAGATCAAGAATTCAAAATTCGAAATTCCATTCAACTCAGTTCAAAAGAAACAAAGAAAAGATGAGAATGGTTATGCAGGATGATATGAAATATTCTTGTGCTTTACGGAAAACCAACGATGGATACATTTACGGGTGTAAGGTTTCTTCTTAAGAATCAATTACGATATTTTTTTGATGAGAAAACTGATTGTTCCACTAAATTCCCTTTAGCTAGCTTAATTCATTAGGATATATATTCGTCACTTGAGCATCGAATAACCCTTGTTTTTTTCCCATGATGGTAGCTAGCTGTTAGCATTTGGTATTATCTGGATTCTTCGTGCATGCATATCTTAATTGAAACTTAATTTGTGCTTTTGTATATGATAGTATCCCTTCTTCCCGGATATCCAATTACATGAATGATGAGATACAAAATTCATTCTTTTTAAATCATGATGTGACACGAAATTCATGGAAATTAATCGCAGATCGAGGCGATAATATATATACAAGATGTTCAATATTCATTTATCCAAGGTGAATCACACTTCTATTTCATATTTTCACGGGAATGTTGTTCCCAAGAAAATAAAAAAAGAATTGGAGGAAATGAAGAAATTACATTAGAGATGTCAAATCCATGGCATAGACAAATCTTGAAAAATCAGAATAAAGTATCTGAGCATTTTCCACCTAATTAGCACCATACATATTTGTTCACATATATATATCGTTTCTCCTTCACCAATCATGAAGAGAATTCATTGGCCTTTATGATTATTATAATTATTTCCAGAAAATAATTAAGTTGTTCCAATGTTTTTGTCTCTTTAATTAACAAAAGGACACACGGAAAGTTAGCCGTATATATTGTGTTTTGCAGCAAAGTTTTCAAACACAACAATCGTCCTTTTAAAATGCTTTAGGTGTGGTTTGACCACAGATATATAAGAATCAAGCACACAGAGCATCTAAAGCATGGAGTGGAGAATGGAATTAGAATCACTTTGGTCGGCCTCTAAGCAAAAGATGACTGCTACGAAAGGCACATTTAGAGTGTTAATGAAGACTGGAATTTTGTGAGGAAATAATTGTTTTAAGCTCCATACATTGTTTGACCTGTTGTTATCATAAATGTCAAGAGAAAGTAGACGACTCTCAAGGATCTAAAATATTCTACACGTAAATCTGCTGCCACTAAGATATCCAATATGCTGTAGTTAGCTGTATAGTTTATGTGGTTCTATGAGACAATTATCCTTTTTTTTCACTGAAATCCAACATTCTCTCCCTCTCTCCCTTTCCTTTTCTTGCCAAAGTGATGTGAATTATATTCACCACTTGTGTAATATCCACTCGAGTAAAGTGACAAGTTCTGAAGCAAGAAACTAGGGGGTGATGATAGAGATTGAAACACCAATCACATGCATACCTAACCTTGAAAAGTGAAACAAGTCAACAAAAACATATTCGTATACTCATTCAGGAGTCTAGTGATTGCAAATACCTTAACCCCAATGGGTTGGATATGCTGGTTTAGTTTGTTAGAAATGTTTTAGCTTAACTAAGACATTTTGAGCTATTTTTTAAAAAAAATTTAACTGGTAAGAATGTAGAACTACAAGTATAGTGGACACAAGAGTATTGTGAATTGGCTACCGAAACGCTAGCCCAGGTATGTATTAAATACATGTGGGTTATAGTACATGATACACTTGTGTAAGAAGTATACAAGAGATAGAACACTACTGAATCTAATCTAGAGAAGATAGGATAGTAATGCTAGGTAACAAGATCATGCTTATCAGAAATATCACACTTATTAGGATAACCATTACCCTTTAATAACACACCCCCCCAAACTAAACCGGGGAGAAAGTTGAGGTTCAGTTTGGATCGAAGAACAACAAAACGCTTCAAAGGCAAGGGTTTAGTCAGGACATCAGCTAGCTGGCCCTCACTTTGAACAAATTGAATTCGCAGTCTTTTGTTGGCTATTTGTTCTCGAACAAAGTGGTAGTCGAGTGCAACATGCTTTGTGCGAGCATGTTGAACTGGATTATGAAAAAGATAGGTTGCACCTATGTTGTCACACCAAATGGTAGGAGTCGTGTGTCAAATGCCAAGTTCCCCCAACAATGACTGTATCCAAAGGACTTCAGCAGACCCGTCAGCGACCGCCTTGTATTCGGCCTCGGTCGACGACCTGGCCACAGTTCGCTGATGACCAAGAGATTAAATTTCTGCCAAGATATACCAAATAGCCCCCAGTAGATTTTTCATCATCAATATAGCCTCTCCAATCCGCGTCTGTGTAGACCTGTAGCATGGTTGTATGTTGACGATAAATCTGCAACCCGATACTGATGGTATTTTTGTGATACCGGAGAATTCGTTTTACTGCCTGAAAGTGGTCATCCATCGGAGCCTGCATATATTGACTGACTTTATTTACTGCATAGATTATATTCGGACGAGTGAGACCGAGGTACTGGAAAGAGCCAACTATTTGACGATATAATGTCGGATCAGCGAAGAGCTTGCCACCAGTTTTTGTTAGCTTCTTGCTAGTGGAGGCAGGAGTCTGTAGTGCTTTACAATTCTGCATATCAGCTTTGGTAAGTAAGTCGTTGATGTACTTTCGTTGAGTCAACAGCAGGCCATCGTTGTTGGGATGAAATTCAAATCCCAAAAAATAGCTAACCATCCCAAGATCCCTGATAAAAAATTCTGCACCAAGTCTATTAATTAGATCAGCAAGAAATCGGGGTTGATTCCCGGTGACAATGATGTCATCAACATATATAAGAACAGAGGCCTGCCGATAGATCATCAAAGAGGAATCCGATTTGGAAACAAAAAATCCAAGAGAAAGGCGATAGTCACTAAGACGCTTATACCAGGCCCTTGGTGCCTGTTTAAGACCATAGAGAGATTTGTTTAAACAACAAACATGATGTGGTTTATCTGCAACAAGAAATCCCTGGGGCTGTACCATATATACTTCCTCCTCAAGAGCACCATGGAAAAAAGCATTACGTACATCGAGTTGTCGAATCCGCCAATTACATGAAACGGCATGGCTGATAACTGTTTGGATGGTGGTTGGTTTCACAGCCGGGCTAAAAATCTCTGTGAAATCAATGCCCTCTCTCTGATGAAATCCTTTGGCAACAAGCCTCACTTTGTACCTCTCAACATCCCCATTAGCTTTCTTCTTGATCCTGTAAACCCACTTATTTCCAACAAGATTCATGGTTTTCTGATAAGGGACAAGTGTCCATGTGTTGTTCCGTAACAAAGCATTAAATTCATCACGCATCTCATCCCTCCATACCTAGTGTTTGTTTGCTTCAGTAAAGCTAGTGGGCTCTGCTGCGGGTGCACTAACGTGGGTGAGATGAAAATTAGAGGGGGAGTATCTTTGTGGAGGTTTGGTATTGTGACGTAGAGTCATACGTCGAGGAGGACTAGGAGTGGGTGCAACAGGAGAAGGTGTAGACGAGGGGAGATCAGTGTCTGATAAGGCTAGACCAGGGGAGGAGAAGGAGAGCTGACGAGGAGATACAAGTGAAGTAGGACTGGTGGATTGTGTTTGTGGAGTGGTCACGGGCCGAGAGGAAATAGTAGGAGTTCGAGATGTGTTAGGGAGAGGATAAGATATAGGAGTGGCGGGTGAGGAAGCGGAAGGTGTTTGTATTGGTGTGGGAGTAGAACCAGGCATAGAAACACTGGCTGAAAAGAAAACATGCAGTGGAATGGACACCCATGTATCTCGTGATAATGTAGAGGGAGAGACCTGGGAAAATTGTATTTTAAATGGAAAAATATGCTCATAAAATTTGACATGACGCACAATATAAAAATGTTTTGTCTTGTAATCTAGACACCTATACCCTTTGTGAGAAAGGCTATAACCTAAGAAAACGCATGGAGAGGATCGATAGTCTAGCTTGTGTGTGCGATATGGTCGAAGATGTGGAAAACAGAGGCAATCAAATACACGTAAGAAACTATAATCAACAGGTTGAGAAAAAAGAGTTTCAAAAGGAGACTTATTATTTAGAACTGGTGTTGGCAAACGATTGATTAGAAATACAGCTGTTTCTAGTGCAAAGCTCCAATATTAAAAAGGAATCTGAGAAGTAGCCATTAAGGTGAGACCCGTCTCGACAATATGTCTGTGACGACGCTCTACCAAACCTTGTTGTTCATGCGTATGTGGATATTAAACCCGATGTAAAATGCCACATAGTTGAAACCAGTTGTGTAAAGAACGATACTCTCCTCCCCAATCACTTTGCACACTTTTTATTTTTGTGTTAAAGTATCATTCTACCTGGGCTTGAAAACGTTTGGAAGACTAAGTAAACATCATATTTTCGTTTAATGCAATAAAACCATAAATACTTGCTGTAAGCATCCAAAAATATGACATAATATTTGTGTCCATCAACACTAGAATACGGGGCTGGCCCCCAAACATCCGTGTAAATCAAATCCAATGGTTTATTGACTCGAGTAGAAGACAAAGGGAAATGCAGACGCAAAGACTTGCCCAAAGGGCAAAAAAGACAGGACTGAACACACGAACTAGACACGACAGGAAGACCAAAATGCTGAAGAAGATATTTTTGGGCTTGACGATATGGATGTCAAAGCCACTGATGCCATGTTTCCTCCGTAACCCGTGTGATAGAAAAAGCTTGTGGTTTAGTGTTGGACAAGGAGGTATCGAAGGTGTACAACCCGTGACTACTTCGGCCTGTAAGAAGAATGTCCTTGCTGGCTCGATCCTTAACAAGAAACATAGTAGGGTGAAATTCAAAATACACGTCATTATCGGTGGCAAATTGCTGAACAGAAAGGAGGGATTTGGTGATATGAGGGACATGTAGAATATTATTAATTTGTAATGGATGAGAAGGAGTAGAGAAAACAGAATTACCTACACCCGCAATAGACACCTCATTGCCATTACCCACTTGGATCGTTTCATTACCAGGATACTCAGTATATGGATGAAGATGATGTTGGTCCGGAGTCACATGATGACTTGCCCCTGTATCAGGATACCACTGATCCATGGAATAAGGAGAGTAAGGATGAGAGTCTGTGTTTACCGATGCTTGAGAATGACGTTGATAGCATGTGGAAGCATAGTGGCCCCATTTGTTGCAGATCTGACAACGGGGACGATTAGAGTCATTACTGCGGTAGGAACGATTGTCAAAGGACCGAGAGTCATATGGCTGTCGGTTGTTACGACCATGACCTCCTCTCCGGCCACGGCCCCCACGCTGTGAAGGAGCAGGATAAGACTGCTTGTGAACCACATGCACCGAAGGAGCTGCAGCAGGTGGAGTTGGTTCCTTGGATAAATCAGAAGAGACTGGAGCATCAAGAGCAAGAGACTTCAAGGGATCATTATGAAGAAACTCATAACTCACAAGTGCTCCCTGCAGTTCCCCAAAGGAAAGTGGTTCAGGACGTGCTGTCACCGTTGTGGCAAAGGTTTTAAGGTCAGGTTGAAGGCCAATCAGACTGATCTGGAAGTCAGTCGGGGTCATTGCTTGACCACTGGCAGCAAGCTCATCAGACAATCGTTTAACACGATTCAAATATTGCATAATCGGCTCCTCTGGTTGTTGAGTGATTTACTGCAGGGCTGAGTGTAAGGCCATTCGCCGAGCCTGATTAGAAGAGGCGAGAGATGATTCCAAGGCATCCCAAGCATCCTTGGACGTGGTTTTGCCAACAACAGTAGGAAAGACTTCCACCGTAACAGAGGAATTGATGCTACTGAGGATGGCCTGATCCTGCTGAACCCAACGACTATAGGCAGGATTTGGACGAGCAATACCAGCAGCATCGAGAATTTTTGGAGCCGGACATGGGAAGGTACCAGTAACATAACCGAGCACACCTTGCCCTGCCAAATAGGGTTCAATCTGCGCACGCCAGAAAACATAGTTAGTGTGTGTCAGTTTAATCGAAACAAACTGATGGGAGTTGCTCAAAGGTTGCACAGAGTCTTGTGGTGGTGCTGCTCCGGCACCAACAATAGGAGGATTAATGTGTGAACCCCAGTTGTGGAGCCAGAAGAAGGCGGTGGATCACTCGCCATAAGGAAAAGAGAATCGATGTATTAAATAAAGAGAATAAAAAAGTAGGTATGCGGTTAAGCAGTAGGCTCCGGTACCATGTAGAACTACAAGTATAGTGGACACAAAAGTATTGTGAATTGGCTACCGAAACGCTAGCCCAGGTATGTATTAAATACACATAGGTTACAGTATATGATACACTTGTGTAACAATTATACAAGAGATAGAACACCACTAAATCTAATCTAGAGAAGATAGGATAGTAATGCTACGTAACAAGATCATGCTTATCAGAAATATCACACTTATCAGGATAACCATTACCCTTTACTAACAAAGAAGATAAACAGCAGTTAACTTAGTGCTTCAATCGAAAGTACTTCAAATCAAAGGCCGAATACAGGATACCTATTTTGTGTGAAAAAGTGAAGCCCGGTCCAAGACTTTAGATACTTGGGTCTGGGAAAGTTGAGGCTCTTAAGTCGTAGCCCGAGAAACAAAAGCCCATATACTGCTGCCAAATTAGCCCATAGTTCAGCTGAAAAACTCATCGAACCAAGGACACACACAACTTTCGTTGAGCCATCTACTGGGTTTTCTACATTAGTAAGGCACTAACCACCGTCCTTGTATGCCTGAAGTCAACCATAACATCCTAGTTCTTATCCTAAGTTAACCAGAAGTCACTCAACTTGATATAATTTTTTGTAGTTTAGATCCGAACCTGGTATTTGATTTGCTAGAAACTTACTAACATTTTATACTACTAAATGTTGGACAACATATCATGGAAAGATATGGAAGATGCAGTTAAGTGGCACTCTCAATACATTAAATATTTGAAGGAAGAAGGCACGGTCATATTTGACTTCACTATATATTTCCACACGGTTACCTATAATATTGACAATAGCCTTCGTTTCTGGCTATATTGATTACTATTACTTTAGTGTATAGTTTGAAAGTATGCCAAGGATTCTGATTTCTTTTGATCTTCTTGCTTTCATATTAAAATCTGCCAAGACCTCCATCCCTATTTTGTAAGGCAACTTGGATTTTTATTTTCAGGCATATTTATGTAGAAAAGGACAATCATAGCATGATTGAATGGAAGTCACCATAGCTTTTTGCTCTAGCCAGTCAACCAACGCTACTTGGCTATTCTTTTATGTCAACCATTGCTACTTGCTTGAGCAACTTGCAATTTCTCCTTCTTGCTTACCAGAAGTTGCGAATGCTCTGAAAATTTTAACATCAGATTCTGCAGTTGAGGGTACTATCTATCTTTAGCCGAAGGACTTCAGGTTAGTTTTTCATATTCCATCAAAGAAAAGCTCTATGTTCAGTGATGCTTCAGCCGACTTGTTTTCTGCTATTCTAGTTGCATGCATTTCCCCTTGAATATACTTATTCAATCTTATGCTTCCAGATATGTCATCTTTGTTGCGATATTGGTTTTGGTCACTTTTATCGTTATTTGGCTTTCCATAATCAGCTGCTCATTGGATTCATTTCTTTTTTAAAGTTTTTTATCTCATGTAGATGAGGACTAAAACTTTGCTTCTGGTGGGTCTCCTCACGCTGCTAGATTTTTCCATAATCATTATCTTTGCAACACCTGATGAGGATGTGTTCCATGAGCTGAGTGATCCTAAAGTAGTTTTCACTTATAGCCGGCTCTCTGAGGTTGAAAAGCATTGCGCCTCTTTCCTCTCATCAGCTTCTGAACTGAAGCCTGATGATGACAATACAGGCTACACACTCATGTCTCGGCTCTCATTTGGAAATGGAGAGTGGCATCAGGATTCTGGTGGAATGCCACTGATGCCATATGATGATACTGGCATTCCAAGTTTTGTCAGGACGCTCCCCTCTCCCTTGAAGCTGGCCTCCTTTTCGGTCAAGGACATCAGCTCTGTCCAACATTTCCCTAATGCAGTTAGTCTAGGAGGGACTTTGTTGATAGGCATAACCAGGGAAAGCTCAGTTGCTAATGGATACATTTCTGCTCCAAATGTTGTCAGACCTGGTACAACAGCCCTCACATTTGCCTTCGAGGGGATCTACACCGAGACAAAAGAGAATGGAGGGGAACGCTGCTTGTGCTTGCTGGGAAACTCAACAGTGCCAAACGGAATATTGCTTGAAACTGACGCCCATTTTCGGTTTGGTCTGATGGAAATTGACGATCAAATTTTGCTCACTATTCGCTATCCTATGACCTTCAATTTCACAAAGAGAACGATCCATGGAGTAATGAGAAGTCTAGATGAACATACCAATGCCAAGTTCTTTGGCACAGTCCACATATTTTCTCAGGTGAGCGGTCAGTTAACCTATGAATATAGCTCAAAGGTGCAGGCCTCAGCAACTTGTGATCAAGATATATATCATGATGAGATTTCGGAAGATGGCTTCCGAACCTTTAGTGGATCAGATTTTTGCAATATTCTGTATCCTCTATCAATGGAATCCCTCGGTGTTATTACAAATTACAAATTTGGTGGGAAGTATGTGAACGGGAGCAAATTTGGAGCTGTCTTGTTTGGAAAGGAATTACAAGAGGCTGGCTTGAAGTACAATGATGTTAAGCTTGTAATGCAGCATGTCCAATGCGATCCTGACACCACAAATGAAGTTACTGGTACTGCAAAGGTTGCTATGGTGTTTAGAGCAATTCCTGCAGAAATGGATCCATTTGTAGCACGGACTATGACAGGTTTGTCAGGCCTAAAATTATATGCAGAGGGGATATGGGATCCTTCCAGCGGACAACTTTGCATGGTTGGTTATCCTGAAGGGATTGACCCGGAATCAAACGGATACACTTCAAGGATATCATTGTTTTTTCCTCGAGCATTATCAATCAAACAGAGGAGCATAATATTTGGAGGCATATCCAGTTTAAGGATGCACAAAGGCTCAATCTTTCACTTGCTGTTTGATCTGGTACTCTATCCTTCATTTTTTAAGGAGGGCTGCAATTTGTACAACGCCTGTTACTTAAAATACAGTTACACCAAGATTGAGCAGGCCAGCGCTTTTAGAAAGAGAACTGGAAATTTTCAGCTTTTAGCTGACAGCAAGCTACCTTTCTCGAGCTATCCTGCCCTAAAAGATGCAGGAGAACCATTTTCTCAGCTTGATCAACTCTCCAAGGATCTTCATGTTGAAGGTTATGCTGCTCCTCATCAATTATCGGATGGCCATGGAAGGCTTTTCATTGAAATGGAAGTACTTTCTGTAGGTCCATTGGTTGGAGGATTCGATAAGTCCAGTTCAAGACTGACCAGTGAAACGGCAAGCATATCTGATAGGCAATTGTTCAATGTGTCAGCACATTTAATTTTCAAAGAAGGAAAAGAAGAAACCAGAGAATACACCATTGCTTCTTACAAAAACATTTCGCAGTTGTTCTTGGAAGGTCTCTATGACTCACTTGCAGGGGAGATGTATCTGATTGCCTGCAGGAAGCTTATTACCAGTGGCAGTAACACTGAACGGGGCCTAGATTGTTTGATCGAAGTGAACATCCAGTACCCAAATGAAAATGCACAATGGATGGCCAATCCTGTAACCAAAATCTCCATCACCAGCCAAAGAAATGAAGATGATCCACTCTTTTTTAGCTCAGCCACATTCCAAACTTCTCTGACTCATTATCATGACCAATATGCAACTGTGGCCTACCGCAGAACATTTGAAGGAGTTCTTAAACTCCTTTTGCTTGCAGCAATAATTGCAATCTCACTGAGCCAAATCCATTACATGAAGGAACAAGCACATGTTGTTCCTTGTATATCCCTTATCATGCTTGCTCTTATGCTTCTGGATTATAGCCTTCCATTGATCTGTGGCACTGAGATCCTTCTAAAATTGAAGGAATCCGACCCTGGCATTGACTGGTCTTATGTACTTCCTTGGTACAGTTTGGTTGCCAAAGTCCTTGACTATGCTGGAAGATTTCTGTCTTTAATTGTCTTACTAGTCACTGCAAAGATTCTCCTGATGGTGTCACAGTCTCGAAGAAAGCTTCTTAGTTCTTCCAATAAGAAGCACCTCAGTGTTCCTAGCAGTATATCAGTTCCTCTAATTACTGTGACCACCTACACTATTGCATTTCTTATATGGCAAGTCATTTTTAAAGGTCCTGATATGGTGCTTTACCCTGAGGATGACAGATATGGAATGCGACCTGTGGATGAGAAACAGAATTGGATTCACATGCTCGAGGATTTTGCAAGAATGGTTCAAGATCTCTTTCTACTCCCTCAGATTCTTAGTAACTTGTTGGGAAGGATGTACGCCAAATCATTGAGGAAAACATACTACATTGGGATGACCTTGGTAAGGGTTATTTTGCATCTCTATGAGTATTCAAGAGATCCTATTCTGGAGTTCAAATTCCAAGAACATCAATTTGAGACCCCAAAGGTTGCTGCTACAAAGTTGGATAACATTGTAATGGTCACAGCAGTAATCACTCTAGCAGCCATTGTTCACTGCCAGCAAAAAACCCAGTGTAAGAAGATGAGCCTCTCCCCTGCATGAAGGAAGTTTCTGTGCTGTACCTTGTGTCAAACATTTTGAAAAGAATGTAGGCTCTGGCCGTTACAGATTTGTAAGTGTATGAATCATCATTGATTGTAAGAGTAAATTCTTGCTTCATTAGCTTTTTCAGGAAAGATATTATGATAACAAAACTTTGGATTCCCCATGGGGATAAATAATATTCAGTTATGAACCACATTCATGATGAATAAAGTCTCCAAAACTACACTTTAACCCAGGAGCTTAACAGAAGAATATGTTTGAGGGAAAAAAAAATTGCGTTTGCCGGGAGTCGAACCCGGGTCTATTGCTTGGAAGGCAATTATCCTAACCGTTGGACTACAAACGCCTTTGATGCTTAGTGGTTCAGTGAAAATCATACCGTTTCTTAGGCTGCTTTATTATTATGTTTTCCCGTCACTTTTAACTAACACAAACGTTGGCCAAAAAGAAAAAACTAACACAAACGGCCTTTGGTTTGTGGGTTGCTGCAGATGCAATTCCGCCTTCATGTGATGTTCTGTCTGTGTCTCAACACTTGCTAAACTCTAAGTCTAAGGTACTTTGTTGGTTTGTTTAGTTTTCGTCTCTTGTCCTTTTAGTTTGCTTACACTGTTAGTAATGGGCAGGACCCGTTCGTGTGGAGCGTAGTCAAGGTGTTTGAGGAAATGCGCAACAGAGGGTATAGAAAGAAGTATCTGAATGCGTTTACGGCAATTGGTTTTTGTTCTCTGTTTCTTTACACTGCTTAGCCTTCTCTGAGTCTTTACTCATGGCAAAGTTATTGCAAACATTCAAGAGACCTTCCATTGTCCCCACCAACTGCCCTTCGCCCGATATCGCCATTGCCAAAAAAGTAGTCGAAACCTTAATGCAGTCACGTTTGAAACCACTTGAAACCTTACTGCCTCCTCTGCTTTCCTCTCTCAATTCTACTGTAATTTCCCTCGTTCTTTCAAACCCAAGTGTCCCTCCTCGCTCTTGCTTGGCTTTCTTCAACTTCCTCAAATCAAACCAATCCCTTGTTTCTCATAAACCTGATGTTCGTGCCCATGTAACGCTCATTTGTAGACTGTTTAAGGCTAGAAAGTTTGCAGAGATGAAATATCTTTTGACTTGTATGGTGGTGGATGGTGATCTTCATTGCCCTGTTCCGGATTTAGTTTTTTTGGTTGAGGATGGGTTTAAATTGGAGGAGCCAAATTTTGTAGTGAAGTTGTGTGATATGTTGTTCAGGGTGTATGCGGATTGCAAAATGTTTGAGGAAGGTTTAAGGGTTTTTGACTATATGGTGAGTAATGGGTTGAAGATTGACGATAGGTCTTGTATTGTGTGCTTGCTTGCACTGAAGAGATGTGATAAGATGCTAATGTGTTTGGGTTTGTTTAAGAAAATGGTTGAGTCTAATGTTGAAGTTACGGTGTACTCTATGACGATTCTGATTGATGGGTTGTGTAGGACTGGAAGGGTTAAAAGAGCCAAGGATTTGATGGTTGAAATGGCTGGCAAAGGGATTAAAGCTAACGTTATCACTTATAATACACTTTTGAATGCATATGTTAAGAGAGCCGATCCTGAGGGTGTCAATGATGTTTTGAGGTGGATGGATGCGGATAAAGTTGTGTACAATGAAGCTACATATACCATTTTAATTCAGTGGTATGGGAATTCTGGCAAGATTAGTGAGGTTGAGAGACTGTTTGAGGAAATCTGGGAGAGAGGCATAAATCCAGGTATCTATGTTTATACTTCAATCATTAACTGTAATTGCAAAGTGGGTAATGTGAAAAGGGCGTTTGCATTGTTTGATGAGGCAACAGAGAATGGTCTTGTTCCAAATGTGCACACTTATGCAGTGCTGATTGATGGTGTTTGCAAAATTGGTCAAATGGAGGCAGCTGAGATGCTGGTGAATGAGATGCAAAGCAAAGGGATTGATGTAAGTCGTGTGATATTTAATTCACTTATAAATGGTTATTGCAAAAATGGGATGATAAATGAAGCTTTAGAAGTGCAAGGCATAATGGAGAAGAAAGGACTTGAAAACGATGTCTATACTTACAACACAATTGCAGATGGATGGCGTAGAGTGAATCGGCCTGAAGAAGCAAAGAGGTGGTTGTTTACAATGGTGGAGAGGGGCATGCCTCTTAATGTTGTTAGTTATACTACTTTGATTGACATATATTGCAAAGAAGGCAACTTTGCGGAAGCAAATAGACTGTTTGAGGAGATGAAGAAAAAGAGGGAAAAGCCTAGTACTGTTACGTATAATGCACTTATTGATGGAAACTGTAAGCAAGGGAAGATGAAGCAGGCATACAAGCTAAGAGACGAAATGGAAGCCAAGAGGATATTTTCGGATATATATACCTACACATCACTTTTGCACGGAGAATGTATTTTTGGGAGGGTGGATGAGGCAGTAAAACTTTTTAATGAAGCACGTGGAAAGGGTTTATCTCTGAATTCTGTGGTTTACACAGCAATGATAAAAGGCTTGTCCAAGGAGGGAAGGTCAGATGAAACTTTCAAATTGTATGATGAGATGATAGAGGCAGGTCTTACACCTGATGAAAGAGTATATACTTCACTTGTGGGCAGCCTTCATGGTATTTAGTTATTTTCTGTCATCTTTATCCAATGAAGTAGCATTTCTGTCCTGATGGAAGAAGGATGATGTTTACACAGTGGAAAGTGATGACTGATGGCGGTAACCCTGCATTTGTAATTACGCATACTTACATGGAAGGATGAAAGAGAAGGCACAAAAGTAGATCAACTGGGTGGTCTAAAGAGATCGCCGTGGTGATTTCTAAGTTGTTATCATGTGGTATGTCCTTGTGAAACTAATATGAAAACTTTCTGGTTGATCAACATTGGCCAGCAACAGCCATTTACAAGAATCAGGCATTGTTCCAACAGTGATATGTGTTACAGTCCAAGAGACAAACAAAGTTCACTTTGATGCTGGACGTCAAGGAGAAAACAGTACGAGACAACAGCTGCGGAAGAAGGTGCTACTCCAGTTGTCCATTAACCTGATGACCATATGGAGTAAATATTCAGTTGTCTGATGTCTTCCACTCCAACTTGCGGATCGTGATTACTGCCAAGCTTAATTTCGGAATGCAGAAGGCAAATGCCGAAAGTTGAAACAGGGAGTTGCATAGTAGAAAGGCGCCTCAGACTGACAGCCCACACAGATTCAGCATTTTCTGTCTCTTCTTTTCTTGCCAAGATATTTCTGGTGAACTGGTGATGTCCCTTCTTAGATTGTTTAGTATAGTATATGGTGGAGGATGAAAAGGACATGGTCCAAGTTAACTAGTTCTGATCTATATAATTGTCAGCTGATTTTTTGTTGTATACCCCCACCCTGTGTATTGCCAATTTGCCATGGGAGATATGAATCATGGAAGTTTTAAAAGCGAGCATATAACATTCAGAATGTTTTCGTCAAACACTTTAAAAAGAACAGACAAAAAAGAACTATTTGTAGAAGCAAAAATATAGGATGAAAAAAATCGGTTAGAACTTAGAAACAAGACCAAAAAAAAAAAAAAATCCTATCCCGCTTCCTACGTGGCAGTTACAACGGTCTCGATCACACTTAACTCTGATCATATCCTAGCTTTCTTCCTTCCTTCCTCTCCCACGGTTCCACGGTGGTGGTCTCTTCTCCATCCATGGCTTCTCTTCCTCTAACCACCACCCAAACCCTGCATTCCTCTCCCGCCAAACCCCAAAATATGCCCAAAACAAACCAAACCTATCTCTCTAAACCTCAATTCCAACCAAAAAGCCACTCAACTGTGTCCAATCCCTATTACAACAGCATGTATTCTCTGTGCAGACAAGGCCAGGTTCGAGCTGCTTTTGACCTATTAACCGAAATGGATCTTAAAAATGTCGCGATAAGCGCGGAAATCTACGGTCTGCTGCTTCAGGAGTGCGTTTACGCGCGGGATCTCTTCACGGGTCGGCAAATTCACGCGCGAGTTATTAAACAAGGTGATTTGTTCGCGAGGGATGAGTATATAGAGACGAAGCTTTTCATTTTCTATGCAAAATGTGATCTTTGCGGGATTGCAATTGGGTTTCATCAAAGACTAAGGGCAAAGAACGTGTTTTCTTGGGCAGCCGTCATTGGTCTATACTGTAGAATGGGTTTTAATGAAGAGGCTTTGATGGGCTATTGTGAAATGATGGAGGGAGGGATCTTGGCTGATAATTTCGTGATTCCTAATGTGCTAAAGGCGTGTGGTGCTCTGGGGTGGATTGGTTTTGGAAGAGGGGTTCATGGGTATGCAATGAAGGTGGGTATGGGTGGATGTATGTTTGTTGCTAGTAGCCTGGTGGATATGTATGCAAAATGTGGGGTTTTGAGGGATGCAAAGGGCATGTTTGATAAAATGCCCGAGAGAAACGTGGTTGCGTGGAATTCCATTATTGGGGGTTGCATCCACAATGGCTTTGATGAGGAAGCGATTCGGTTATTTTATGATATGAGATTGCATGATATTGAGCCCAGTCGAGTAACTTTATTGAGCTTTCTCTCTGCTTCCGCAAATTTAGGCGCAATTGGAGAGGGTAAGCAAGGGCATGCGCTTGCTGTATTGTGCGGCTTACAGCTGGATAATGTCTTGGGTAGTTCAATTCTAAACTTTTATTCTAAGGTTGGCTTGATTGAAGATGCAGAGTCAGTTTTTGGTAGGATGATGAAAAAAGACATAGTGGCATGGAATTTGCTCATTTCTAGCTATGTGCAATGTGAGCAAGTTGAGAAGGCACTTAGCATGTGTCGTTCTATGAGAATAGAGAATGTGAAATTTGATTCCGTGACATTAGACTCCATACTGTCTATCTCTGCTAAAACGAAAAATGTAGAACTCGGTAAGGAGGGACACGCTTATTCTGTTAGAAACAATCTGGAATCTGATTTAGCTGTTGCAAGAAGCATTGTAGATATGTATACCAAATGTGGGAGGATTGATGATGCCAGAAAAGTTTTTAACTGTGCAATGAACAGGGACGTTTCAATGTGGAACACACTATTGACTGCTTATGTGGAGGTAGGACTTGCTGGCAAGGCCTTGAAACTATTCTACCAGATGCAGCTGGAGAGCGTGCCACCAAATGTGATATCTTGGAATGCTGTGACTTTAGGACTCGTTATGAACGGACTGATCAATGAGGCTAAAGATTTGTTCTCACAAATGTTGGCTGTTGGGATCCATCCTAGCCTCTCAACATGGACTGCGCTCATCTCTGGTTTGGTTCATAATGGTCTGAACAACGAGGCATTACTGGAATTCAAGCAAATGCAAGAATCCGGGATAAAACCCAACACTGAAAGCATCAGAAGCGCTATCTCTGCTTGCACAAATATTGGATCATTGAGTCATGGAAGATCGATCCATGGCTATAGCTTAAGGCATGACCTGTGGTCAAACATTCCAATTTCAAATGCTTTGGTGGATATGTATTTGAAATGTGGAGAACTGGACCGAGCAAAGAGGGTTTTGATGTTATGTGAGTAGATAACGCCCATGTATAATCCAATCGATCTCCACCTACAGGTCATACAGCCAAGGGTTAGATACTTTATTTGCAGATTAGCATACTGGAGGATGGAAATAAAACCAGAACCAGATGATACCTTTACTAGTTCCTGATATGCATGCGAAAATGTTGGCCTAGTAAGGTATAATCTGCAGTACTTTGTGCACATTGTCTCTAAACCCAGCACAAACCAATGTGCATACTGTTATTTCTGGGAGTGGAAAGCTGGATGAAATTTCGCATGAACCAAACACAGTATGAGACCAAAATCTTGGATAATGCTTGTATAAACATCTTTTCCTGGAAGCTGATAACTCCTCCTCAAGTGTTTTCAAATCCATGTCAGCTACAAGAGGCTTTGCTGAATTATAATGAAAAGTGGTGGTGAAGCATCAGGACGGAATAAGCCATCAATGCAGCCAAATTGAAGCGGCTGTGATCAACATGAAAACCTCCGCTCTCACCAAGATTGATGATGCTGAAAAATGGAGCAAATTTAGTTTAGTTGGTTTTATGGGAAGGTGAGATAGATATACACAGTAGAGACATTCTGCTCCTGAGCTCAAGACTGAGAGAATGAAATGAAATAAAAGTTTTGCCGGGCACTTCATAGTTCATAGGAGTCTAATTGCCTGAAACGAGGAGATGAAGTACTTAAACTCCAGAGAGTAGCTCCTCTGGAGCACCTTTTGATCGTGACCTACAGACAAAAATTTGTATGATGCTCTCTTGGCATTGATGATTCAAATGGCTGAGGTTTGTGCTCCAAGAAAAACACATGAAAGACTGCCCAGAAACCAGACGTTATTCAACAAGTTCATTTTCAAGTTTGCTCACAGAAATGCTGTCTCCTGCCACCAGGCATGCACAGTATAGCCTGAAACAATGTCAATCATCTTAGCTGTTCCTGGCAATATTCCATTTCATCAATTCCCCCAAGCAACAACGTGGCTGTCGTATCTTCCGCCATTTTTTCCAGACCAGTAAACAAGTTTATACAGAGTTTTAGTTCATTCTCTTTGGCCTTGGCCATGTACATTTGCATTGCCTTTCTTTACATTGATAATACGAAAGCTACTGTATGACATTCCAAATAGATTTATCAATATACCGAACTTGTGACTTCTACTGATTTTCAAGCATATGTTGAGTTGAAGCCTTGAAAGGATCCGTTATTGTCATGTTTCTGCTGGAACAAAAATTTTGGTGAGCAATATATATCCGTATATTGTTATGCAAATTTTCTGTGAAGTCCCTAAAAGCTTTTCTTAGATTAGGTAATTCTCTTTCTGGAATCAAGAGGCGAGGATTTAGAACCTTTTCAGAGTCGGTAGAATCTTTTCAATTCACAATTTTTCATTATTAAAGTGTCGTGCTGACAAACTCCCTTACCTCATATGGATAGAATTACCTCTGTTTCTTACTTGCTAACATGTTTGTCCACATTTCTAGTTACAATGCACCAGTTGCTGGTCTTAAAAATCAGAAATGAACTCTATTTGTTTCTTCAGGAAGGTTGGAGAACATGGGCTTTCATCACTCAAGCTAACAATATTGAATAAAGGGGAATGTCTTCTTTTTTTCTTTTTCTGCAAGACCTGTAGTTTGAGCTCCCTGTAGCACCAACCAGGATGGCGGACAAAGTGTAGTCGATCTGGGCAAACTTTAGGGCTCATGTCTTCATCAAAACTAAATCATCCCTAGACCATGTTCTTCTTCGGTCTGGATCTCTCTTTTTCTCGACTTTCCACACCAAAAAAAGAAAAAAGAAAACTGTTTAAAAGAGCTTTAACATTGTGGCTGAAATTTTCTGGGGACCATGATCTTGTGACTGAATGTGAACTGCGAAGGAAAAGAATAAAGATCATATAATACAAGTAAAAAAGAACTAAAAAACTTCGTAGTCAAGGACATGTCCTACATGAATTGTCTAAAATCATCTTTTCTAGTTACGCCTCTTCAGTTCCTCAGTGAACCAATCCAAGTCCATATAGCTAAAATCCAAACTTGAAAGCGCAAATGAAAAAGATTAGGAATTGCATTTGATGGGACTGCAATTTATCGTGTGCATTGTGGATTGTTTAGGGAAAGAATTTTTGCCTGTTCCAAAGTAAGTTGCTAGACTTTCCATTATTGGATAGGATTATCTAGAACGCCACTTGGCAGCTTGTGGTGATCAAGCTTGTATGTATATATTGTTGGCTAAATCGAATAAGCCTGGTATACACATATATACATATATATACTTGGAAAAAAGAAACTTGTACTCATCCCAGGTGACTTCCTTTGCAGGTCTCCAGCAACATACGAAAGTGAGAGCACACATGGAAAATGCTTTTGGGTACTGACCACCACTAAGTAGTGCTTCTAGTTGCATGTGAAAGCAACGAATACAAGTCTATAGATACCGACAACTTTCTATCAAGAAGTTGTTTTGCTAGTTTGTCAAATAATTAGAACACTGACCATAAGATAAAGACGTTACATACCTTACTTTTGTAGGTGTTTACAAGCTCTGTATACCACCATTATGGGATTCATTAACCACCAGCTAGCTTGTTGGGTATTAAACTAAGCCTAATTAATTTGGGTTTAAGAGTCTTTATATTATTGGGTTTTAAGAGTCCAAATCCGGTACGGTTTAGGAGTCAGTCTTGTCTGTTAAGTCAGAGTCTGTTATAAATAGGTATGTCAGGGTTTTATTAGTATGTGTAGCAGTGCAGCACAATAAGAGTTGTAAGTGTGGCTACCGTGAGGGGCACCGCAGTGTCGCCTAGTTTATCAAATAATAAAAGTGTGTTTGTGTTGAGTGATTTTCTTATATTCTACAATTGGTAGCGGAGCCTCTGAGGATCCGTGAAGACGCTGCGCAAGAAGAAGAAGAAGAAAAAAGATGTGTTCCTGTTCGTAAATCTTTTTTTTTGTATTTTGGTTCGTTGAGGAGAAAAAAAAAAGAGACGTGTGTTCTTGAAAAGTTCAGGAGCTGGTGGAAAATTGTTTTTGTCAAAAAAAAAATATGATTGTGTTGATTGTGGTGGATGCGGAAAAAGTATTGTAAAAAAATTGTGGTTGGTGTCGTGAAAAAAAGTGAAGCGAAGGGTTGAAAGAAAAAAAAGTGGTGGCGAAAAAAAAGTGGTGGCGAAAAAAAAACAATTCGCTTTGTTGTTTTGTTGTGCAAAGAAAAAGTGTTGGTGGTGAACGAAAAAAATTTTTGAGTTGCATTGATTTGTTGAGAAAAAAAGTTTCGTGGAGAGCTGCTTTGCAAAATTGTGTTTGGAGGCAAAGAAATTGAGTCTGCATTGATTTGTGAAAAAAAAGGGTTGGTGCGACACAAATCGCATTGTCACGACGCTATTAACTTTTGTGGCGGAAAAAAATCTGGTTGAGGGAACCTGTGTCGTTGAAGAAACCAAAAACAGCGAGCAAAGAGGCTGTGTTAGTGGAGCTTGGCAATCGTGCTACTCGTGGAGGAAATCTTCAACGGAGGTAAATAAAATTGGTTTATCTCCCAATAAATTATTTATTTTGGTGGAGAACTATTTGCTATGAGTACCCAATATGTAGAGTGTCTTGTGTTTAAGTTTGACGGCAGAGATTATTTTGAGATATGGTGGAGGCAGATGAGAACTTTCTTCAAACATATTAAAGTGTGGGATGCCATTCAAGATGGGATTCAAAGTCACACACAAGAAGAGAAGGAGAAGAATGATGAAGCACTACACTATCTCAAACACCAAGTAGAAGTTCAAGTTTTTCAAAAATTCAGGCTTGCTGCAACTGCAAAAGAGTATTGGGATGATTTGCTGAAGACTTATGGTGGCGAGGAGAATGTGAAAAAAGTTAGTTTGGAAGAGGTGAGAAAAGAGTTTGAGCTTCTCCACATGGGAGAGGATGAAACAATTGATGGTTCTTTCTGTCGGATACAGAAATTAGTCAATGGTTTGAGAGCCAATGGTGAGAAGATGACAGATCTTCAGGTTGTCAAGAAAATTCTCCGAAACCTACCATCAAGTTATGATTGCAAGGTGAAAGCTATTGAAGAATTCCAAGATCTCTAGACTTTGACGATTGATACGTTAAAAGCTAAAATGATTGTCCATGAGAAGCGCCTCAATTTCAGAAAGGGGATGACAAGTGAACAACGACAGTATGGCAACAATGGAAATTGGAATCAAGTCCATGCTAAATTGGTGATGATTGGAATTAGTAATTCAAGTGGTTCAGAGACATTGGCTAGTTGTGACATGGAAGACAAATTTGATGACGAAGTTAGAAGACTGGGAAGAATTAAGGTGGAAGAGTTGTCATTGCGTGATATCAGTCAAGTTTCTAAGTTTCATGGTGAATGCTACAGATTGTCAAGAATCAAGGTTAAAGAATTATTTTCTCAGGAGGAGGAAAAAGAAGAGTTCGTGGTTCAGGAAAATAATTTTTCTTTTGAGGGAGACAATGAAGGTGAACAGGTAGTTGAACAAGTGGAAGAGAAGATTTTTGCAGATGATTCCTTGTTCAAGGGAGACAAATTGCCAAAGCTTGAACAAGGAGAGGAGAGAAAGTTAGCAGAGATTGAAGGGAAGGAAGTTGAAGTAATTGATTTTATCTATGGTGAGAAAATTGATTTTATTGGTGTAGATCAATTTTTCTCAACCAAGGATGTGAACAATGTTTTTATAAGCAACTTTATTAAGAGTATTCTTGGAAGCAACAAAGAATGGGTGGCAATACAAGAATTCTTTGACAAGCAAGATGGAGTGTGGAAGAGTCACTTCAAGAATAGCATACAACATGGGAAGGATGTGAAGCTGAAGATTTGGTTTGATTTAAGGAAGATGTTACTGTTCGAAACAATGTCCGAGTTAGTCACTGCAACAACTATGGCATTGGAGGCACTTGCGATTGATGGCATTGGGTAGAATCATGTTTGTATTGTAAGCTTAGTTTAAGGGAGACATTGTTGGGTATTAAACTAAGCCTAATTAGTTTGGGTTTAAGAGTCTTTATATTATTGGGTTTTAAGAGTCCAAGTCCGGTACGGTTTAGGAGTCAGTCTTGTCTGTTAAGTCAGAGTCTATTATAAATAGGTATGCCAGGGTTTTATTAGTATGTGTAGCAGTGCAGCACAATAAGAGTTGTGAGTGTGGCTACCGTGAGGGGCACCGCAGTGTCGCCTAGTTTATCAAATAATAAAAGTGTGTTTGTGTTGAGTGATTTTCTTATATTCTACATAGCTAGATTTTGTACTGGAAAAAAAAAAAAGAAAAACTGGTTTAGCTTGTATGCGATGTTGATAAGCAAGCTGGAAAACAGAGGTTGAACTAGAACGTACGTTTACTTACTGTGGCTGCCAAAATATACTGTGTATTATATGATAAAAAGTTACGGTGAGGTCATCACTTGAGAACAGATGACATCAGTTGCCGTGAGGTCAAGCAAAGCTAATTGAGCCTTCGATGATGATATACTCATGGCCAACATTTTAATTTAAGTCCATTGCAAGAACGATTGGAATAGTGGAGGGGAAAGATTTTGAGGTAGACAACAAAAACAGTATACGCGCTATGGACCATGCATATAATTTATCTATCATGTATACATATTTAATAACTCTTCATCCAAAGATTCACTTTTTATTCTTTCCCTCAAAGAAAAATTTTTGTTGGAATCTTACAAATGAAAAACAGTTAATGTTGGGAGAGTTTTAATTTTTAACACGCAGACCAAACACGAACCTAAATAATCGGAATCATATAAGGTTTCGATACCAATAACTAGACAAATCAAAATGCATTTTGTTCAACTTTATGGAGTCACAAGTTTTTTTTGGTAATTAAAAGTTTAGGTTAAGTCTAGGTCAGGGTAAACTACCATACAATCCTCTCACAAGTACTTACGGATTTCCTACTAAGAGAATGGGGATGGGTTCAAGCACTCAACTTAATGGAATTGCCAATTGAACCTCAACCAACTAAGTTCACCCTAGCTGGTCAAAGAATCACTAATTTGAACTCCTATGGCATATTCGTTCTTGAAAATAAACCAATCCATTGTAATAAGTTACTACTCAATGACCAAACGGAAAGGATTCAGTTTGGAAGAATCAATTTGGGGCCGCATAATATTGGCCGAGGATAATTATGATCAATTCACCTCCCACTTACCTTTCCTTTTGCTCTTTTTGAGCTGAATTTTCTCACTTAACTTGTCATTATTATCTGGCGTTGTTTTGATGTGATTTAAAGGAATGGCATTAATCATATTTGACTTTTTTCTGATGTATCTCGGATCACTTGGTAGTTGAGATTTATACCTGAGAGCTGCCTACTTTTGCTAGATAAAGTGATGAGCTCCATTATCTAATCTGATCTAACTAACATCAGAAGGAAGTTTTGAAAATTAATTCAAGAGTAACTATCACACGATCAACTAGTTAAGTAATACCCGTAACCCTAATTAATTGTGTTCTTATTTAGAAATTTGGAGAGAACAGGACTGAAAATTTAGGTGGTGATCTTCTTAATCTTTTTGCCTGAACTGCAACTAATTTTGTAGGCTAGAATCTGCTTGACTTGAGTTTCACTCTAAATTTGATTATCCAATATTCATATACATCGACTTGCTTATATATATCTGTCCACTACCTAGATGATTTTCTTTTAGTTGTTACTTCACCAGCTGGGAGATGAATATTAAAGATCATTGTACGTTTGCTTTGGGGTCACACCACATACATATGCAGACAGGTTTCTAAGTGAGGCCATTGAAAATTGAATCTTTCGAAACCCACATGCATCCTTGATGTGGAATTGAGTGCGAAAGGAAGATGGTGAGCGATACAAGAAAATTAATGCGAAAGGAATCTAGTATATATTACATTTTGACAAAGATACACCATGATGTAGCCTTATAAATGAAACTTAATTAGACTAATACCCACCAAAAAGATAATTAGTACAGAGCAAAGTATGGGTGAAGTGTAGATTAGGTCAAGTTCATACTAGAAAGAAAAATACCTTGCTTTTAGGACTGTACGTATAGTATAGTGACATACTTTTTTGGTGGATTTGGGTGGCCTATACAGAGGAAAAGGTTATTGATATCATTTCACTACTAATTAACACATGCTTGCATTGGTGCGCAAGAAAGCATTCAATGATGAACCATGAATGAGCTATATAAGTTTTTGTTTCCTTAATCCAATATATTAGTATACTTTCCCATATAGCTTCCATAATTTTGTTGTGGTTCTAAAGATATATTTATGCCAATTGTTCTCTCTTGAGTCTTGGAGAGATGATCTACACTTGATATCTGCTATAGTGAAAGCAAATCCACAAAGGAAACAAACAAGTATTACATTTTGTCGAAGAAATACATGGACGTAGCCTTATAAATGTAACTTAGAATACCCACCAAAAAGATAATTTGCTAGAGCAAAGTATGGTTGACTGTAAGTCGGGAAAATATTAATTAGGTCAGATTCATAATTGCAAGAACATACCTTGCTTTTACTAATATATCTTTTCTTTTTCGTGGATTTGGGTGTCTTGTACAAGGAAAAAAAGTAAATAGTGGTATCATTACACTATATACTAATTAAACCAAGCTTGCATGAGTGCTCAAGAAAGTATCCTCTGATCAATGTGTCATATACACGAGCCTCTTAACCCATATTGCTGGTTCTAATTAAAGGTATCTTAAAGCCAAATCGTTCCCCTATTGGGTCTTGGACGACATGCAAATTACACTTGATATATGTTTTGGAGAAGTAAATCTTTTATTGTGTCTCATGACTACATAAGAAAAAGAAGTCCACACCTTATGCCATCAACCAATCCCTGATTGGTCCAAGTAGGTTTGATTTAGTTGCCTTGAGAAAAAAGAATGCTGGACCACAACAATAGATGCTCCACGTGTAGATTAGTAGCTTGCAAAAGGGTAATGCATGCACTCAATCCTCCTCACATTGCTCTTGTAAGTTGTAACACCTCATGCTTTTTCAGTAGCACTAATCATTTTCACAAATTCTTTATCAAGTTAATTATCAACATCATATCGAAAGGCTTGACGTTAATGGGCAGGACTTGCATAATTAATTTATATTAACTGGAGCGTGTGTATATCCCCGACAAAAGAATTGGTAGAAAAAGACGGTTCATGTTTTATGATATGATTCTGTGTGGTGTATGGTATGGCTGTATGGCATGATATATATTATCTTCTCCACAAATGAACTGTCCCAAAATCATTTGCATGATTGATGTCGCTCTAGGATAACCAAAAGGAAAAACAAAGCGGGTGCGTGAGGAAAGATAAAGGGCTTTTGCTCAATCTCATATAATAAAAGAGAAGGCAAATCAAGCCTGTGGCTGTTAGCTATGCAACTAAATCTTCATTTTCCCTAATGCATTGTAACATCAAAGTTCCATAAAGAAAGTGACTAAGTGAAGCTGGAAAGCTAAATTATGGGACACCCTCAGTCAATATACAGACCCAAAAGGCTAAAACAAACACCGAAACACATATGACCCACCATCCCATCCCAAAATATAAGCATTTCATGGTAATGAAGTCCAACCATTGATTAAGTACACTTGAAGAAAGCAATATGTTTCGACAAAAGAAAAATAGACTTGACAAAAGCAGTTGAAGGGTTGGGGGATAAGATGCTCGAGCCTTAAATATATGCAATGGCTCGAGCCCCACTGTGAGTTTGAGACAAAAATTACGAGTTGCTACCACACTAACACTAAAAATTAGAGGGTAGCGCACTACTACTAATTGAGCAAGGTAAACCATATTGAGAGTTCAAAGCCAAAAAAAGCCCAAAAGCCAGAGCGAGAATGGCAACCACGATGTCCTGCTAGCGTCAACTTTCGGTGCACCAAACTACGAAGAAAATACACTTCCCCAAGCGTAGCAGCACGTTACCCTATGGCCTTCTCAAGAAAGCTATGCATCGCTTTTAGTAATCCGCATTCACACAATTGTTTACTTGGCCATGGTGCAGATAAATTGCAATGTGGTAGATGTTTTTTGACAAAATTACACATACTGGTCAGTGGTCATGGAGTATTACGTAACTATATACAAAATTTTTAATTTCCATTGGTTAAGAATTTTTATGTTTTTTTAAATAAAGATGGACTCGATTATTCTCAAGAGAAAAAAAGGAAGACGGGGTTTAGATTAATTAAGGGCTCTGGCTAGCGAATACTAAGCAATTGAAGGAATGATATGCGAGCGTGTTGCTCACAGCCCGGATTTCTATAAAAGTGTTTGTTGCTTTCTCCTCATTTTGTTTGAATTTGTCTCTTTCACATTTGATAGTTTATCATTTTACCACTCACAAAAATAGTTGATATGTTTACTTTGGACTCTGATATCCGGCTGTTTCCTTTGAACCCGAAAAGAATTGAACTATCATTCTCAAAAAAATAATTGGTTTTTCAATTCAATGGTGTGACTCTTGCCTTCAGCTTTCCATCGAATAACAAAAAAGGAAAAGGTATTATCAATTTATCATATCACAGGCGAGATACTCCGCTGAAAAACTTGAGGAAATTTTTTTTTTTCAAAAGATTGAATTGGTGAATAATTCTAGATAAACTTATAAATCGGGAATAATTAAGTTTCATAGATTGGCTGATTATACAATTCACATGTGGGCATAACAACTATTGTGTACGACATTGATATCGCGTAGTAGGGGAAGAAAAGTAGAAGACAAAGTGGGGCCAACATGGAAGGTAAGGTGATCAAGGAGGGAGGTGGTGATGGGAGGCTGATGCATACCAAGTGGGACCCACACCTCTCATCCATCAACGGCAGCCAGTAGACTGTCAGAAAAGAAAGAGAGTAAAAAGCCGGCCAGCCTGTTCCCCACCCCTCTCCCCTACATTTTTGACTCCATTAACGGACAAAAGCTACATCGACTGGACCCATCTCCCCCCCCCCACATTCCCGAATCTGCCCCTCCTTTAAGTACTCCGTCAGCTCGCCACGTGGCACACCACCATCCTCCGCTGGGCTGGGCTAACCCACCGGCGAAATGGTCCACCACCTTGCCCCATCTTTATACTCCTATTTTCCAGAAATTGCTCTATATATTATCACGAGTACGCTGGTGGACTTATAAACCAATGCATGGTGATCTCGAAAGCGTGGCCATTCTTTAACTTGCAAGAATTATTCTAGCATAAGAAAACAAATTGTTCTGGCATTATTATTATCATTGGGGAACAAATTAATTGGCTGGATTCTTTTGAGATGGCTCCGTGCCCTTTAAACTTAGAACTACTAAAACAATAACCGGGCTTGGAATGTTGTGCCAGTCAAGAACAAAAACCAACTGACACGTTATGGACTTTATATTTTAGATATATGGAGAAAGAATTCATTAAAAATAAACCCCCCAAATGGTAAAAAAAAATTCCAATTAGTTCATGGAACTTCCCCACCACCGTCACCCCCCATCCAGAAACAATTAAATAACCCGAAATCCTCCACCTGTAAAAATCACTGCAAATTAACCCCGAAAAAATCAAATAAACCAAAAAAAGGAAATTAAAAAAAAAAGAACACATCTAGAAGAGCCCCCCCCCCCCCCAATCAGATGCGCACTTTACCCACTGTTTACTTACGCATTGTGTGCGCATCTCCTGAACAAAGTAACAAACCCGACACCGTATTCACTTTTTTCACCTTTTTCAACAACTTTTACAGCCAAAGAATTTTTTCTACGGCGTCACACTAGGTGGGGTCCTAGATTCTGTCGGGGGAGTTTGACCGTCGGATCCTTTGGACGGATCATCAGACGACTGGCGTAGCCCACCGTCGTCGGTCTCCCCTCTGTTCATATCCTCGATCATCCTAACCACCTCCCGCATCGCCGGTCTCTGATCGGGCACCGTCGACACACACGCCATCGCGATCTGCAGCAACTGCACCATCTCCTCCTCGATGTTCTGGTACCGCATCAGCTCCACGTCGAACACCTCCGCCGTCCATTCCTCCCTCACCACCGACTGCACCCACCGCGGCAGGTCGATGCCTTCCTCCCCCAGTGAGGCCTGGTTCGGGGCCTTCCCGGTCAGGAGCTCCAGGAGCAGCACCCCGAAGCTGTACACGTCGGATTTGAAGGTGACCTTGCGAGTCTCGACGACCTCCGGGGCGCGGTAGCCGGCGACGCGGCTGGGCGGGGTGGCGGTGCCGAAGAGCGGGTTGAGCCCGAAGTCCGACACGCAGGCGTCGTGGTCGGGCCGGAGCAGGATGTTGGATGACTTGATGTTGCCGTGGACCACTTTGCCTTCCACGTGGAGGTGAGCTAAGCCTCTTGCCGCGCTCTGTGCGATCCTCATCCGGTTGTCCCAGTCTAGTGGTGTCCTCCCAGACCCTCTGCTGCCTGCATTGTCATCACCGGTAGTCCCGGTTACACCGGTTAATACTTGCTGTATAAACTCTTTGTTAGATACAACTGATTTTGACACTGATATATATTTGTCTAGCTACAAGAAATGTCACTATCCTTTGTTAGTATTAACCTACAATGTTACTTAAACTACTAGCTCAAGATTAGGTGTAACCATATGTAATACTAATAATGATAACATGGAAAAGATTCTTTTTGCCGAATTTGTGAACTGAAAAAAATATGGATTAAGCTACTTAGGGTGTGGATAAAGACAGAAAGGGTAGATGAATGGTCAAAAACGTGAAACTCAAAAAAGTGCAATTGAAAATGAAATGAATAATGGCCAAGGGGGGGGATTCGCATCATTGGAAGAAAAAAAAAGTAAAAGCAAGACAATGTGAATGCACTGGAAAAGGTTCAAGGTATTCATCAACAAGCGTGCCAGAACTCCTAGGGTTTTCCTTATAGAAACAATTCACAAGGCAGAGTAAATAAAAATGACCAATTAATTAGATTTTAATGGCCAATTAATTAGATTTTAATGGAAATGAAGTCGGTGGATCCATGCTTCAATCATGAGGAGGATGGGGAGTGTGTTCCTTGGAGAAATCATTAGTGTGTGTGTACCAGAGTATTGTTGGTGGCATAAATGGGAAAAGCATTTAATAAATTAAAAGAGAAGCTAAAGACCAAAAGACAACAAAACACGCGCGCCAGGGAAGCGTAACTTGCACTCTAAAGAATGTCTGCACAGTACCAGCCAGGTAATCGAACATGGAATACAAAAAATTAGAAAACCTGAACCCACCCCCTCAAAAAATAATTATTGTCTTCTACTAAAGAGCCGACCCATTAATGAATGCATACCATAATAATCTAAACATATTTCTTACCTAATATTCCACAGTGCGGCCATTTTCTACTACTAATATCGTAATACAACAATATATTAAATTCTTTACCATTTACAGCTGGACGGAGCAGCATTAGTCAAACTATTTGAAAAATAAACAAATCAAATTTTCTAGTTCACCACATTTTGCAGGAATCCGATTCACTTCAATTTTAGCAAGGAAAATCTTCAACCAAAATTTTGACGCTTTGAATTAGGATAGGCAACGAGTAAAAACGAATAAGCCAAAGAAAAGAATTCTAGAATTAAATTAGGAAAAACAAAATCCAGAATTTTTGTTTCTTTTTTGAAAGAAAAGGAAATAGGGGAAAGAAAAAAAAAGACCAACATACCGTGAAGAAGAGCAGACAAGCTACCGGCGGCCATGAAATCGTAGACGAGCAACTTCTCGTCTTTGGAGTAGTAAAACGCCCTCAACGGAACCACATTGTCGTGCTTAATCCTCCCGAGAACCTCCATTTGCATCTCGAACTCTCGCTTCGTGACCACCACATCTTTTAGCCTCTTCACCACCACCGTCGTGCCTTCTTCCAGCACCGCCTTGTACGACGTCCCCACGCTCCCTTTGCCCAGCACCTCCGCCGAGGCCCGCAGCAAGTCCTCCAGGTCGAAGCTGTAAACCCCGCCCTCGAAGAACACCAGCTTGTTCCTCTCCGCCTCCGTCGAGCCCCCGGTAATGTCGTCCTTCGACGACGACGTCCCTGCCTCCACCGGCACCGAACGCGCCGCTGCAGCACCCACTGGCTTCGGGGGTTTCGGGGGCTGTCGTCGTTGCTTCCGCCGGAGACATAAGAGCAGGAATAGTAAGAGCAGTAAAGCCACTAGAGCTGACCCAACAGCGATTAAAACGATGGCTAGGGTAGATAGTTTTTTGGACTTTTTATGCTCCACTGGTGGGGGGATTCCTGAGGGGGCCGGCGCCGGAGAAGGGAAGAATGGGTGGGTGCACGGCGGCAATGGGCCGCCGCAAAGATCTAAGTTTCCGGCGAATGAGGACGACGGGAATTTGGCCAAAACGGCAGGGATTGAGCCATTTAGGCTGTTGTTTGCGACGCTGAAGTCGGTTAAATTTGCAGGGTTAATACTGGGCAAGTTACCGGAGAAGTTATTGTTCTGCAAAAACAGCCCTGTAAGGCGCGTTAGATTGTTGATATCGAACGGGATTCGCCCACTGAAGTTGTTCGACGAAAGGTCAAGGCGATTTAGCCGAGCCAAGCCGGTCAAGCTCGCCGGGAATCCACCGGAGAGCTGGTTGTTCTGGAGGTAGAGGCTGCGGAGGAGGGTTAGGTTGGAGAAGTCGGAGGGGATCTCGCCGGTGAGGCGGTTGGACCGGAGGCTAAGAACCCGGAGCTGACTCAGCCGCCCTATAGTGTCGGGCGGAATAGCTCCGACGAGCCCCGCGCCGGGCAACCGGAGAGTGTAGACGGAGGACTGGTTGGCGTCGCACTCGACCCCGACCCAGTTGCAGGCCGAGTCGGAGGCGTTCCATTGGAGGCGGTTCTTGTGGTGGACCTGAGAGAGAAAGGCAAGGAGGGCTTGCTTGTCCTGCACCGGTTCCGAGTCAACTCGACCACCCTGGCTCAGTAGCAGCAGCAAAACCGAAACGGCGAATACAACAACCGAGTTGTGTAAAATAACCACTCCCATTTTTTTCCTGTTTTTTCTTTTTTCCTTTCTCCGACACTAACTAACAAAAAGACAAAAAAAGAAACAGTCTTTTGTGTTGTTTCTATACACTGGTCTTCACGGGCGGCTTGGTGTAGCGGTTTTTGCCAGACCCAGAAGCGGTTTCCCGGCGAGATTCCATTTCAGGGAAAGCTAGAGAGACAAAGAGAGAGAAAGGGAGGGAGAGTACTGTTTGTTTTTTATGCGAACTGAGTGTGTAAGAGGCAGAGGGATAGAGATAGGGACGCTTTTGTAATGGGTAAGAGAAGAAGGGGGTAGTAGAGTAGTAGTATTCACGAGGACACAAAAAGTGTAAAAAACAGCGAGTCTCGCTGTCTCGCTGGCTGGCAAATATTGGATGCGTTCCTTCCTCTTTTTCTCCACCCTTGTCACCGAATCATATATATTGAAACTTTTGCAATGTTTATGGATTTTTTTTTTTTCATATAGTTGTGTTTATGGGATTTATTGAGTGTGAATTGCACACGGACGGGGTGGATGGTATGGGTTTGTTGAGAATTTTATTTGGAGGAAGTGAAAACGGGTATATGGGTCATATTGTCACGACCCCAGAATCCTAGTGTGCGTAGGAGTTCGAATTGGGTTGGGACACTGCCTTAGCTGTATGGTAGGAATCGATTAGGAGTAGCTAACCTAGTTGTACAAGGATTCGAATTGGGCTTAGCTAACCCAAGTCCATGGGTTTGTGTGGGGGTTAAGTAAACCGAGTTTGAGTTGGACTAGGATTACTTAACACTATCAAACTAGGAGAGAGCCTTGCGGTACCTATATAAATAGGATGCGTGAGGGGGAGTCTCTGGGCGTGTGGGTTGTAAACGTTGGTTCTTTTATAATAATAGTTACACGAGTATTCTCCCAATCCTTTATTCTTGTCTATGTTCTTTATTCGTTAATTCCCTTTATTGTTGTTCTTTCTCTTCTCTTTGGTGTGTTTGAAGCTTATAGGCTGAACAAGTAAGCTTGAGGCTTGCTTGTGCCGCACAGGGGTGTTCTATCCGCTGCGCAACACTCTGACCCCGTGACAATATGGGCTAGCTACGCTCTAGTATTGATTGATAGTCTAGTCTGTGTTGTATAGGGTATATAGGATTGTATAATGCCAATGTGTGATGTATCTCTAATTCTCTATCTTATTAGATCCTAGGCAATATCATTTCTCTCTTTTGAGTGATTTACTCCTATTAATTTGGTGATGTATCTTGTTGCTTAATAGTAAGTGACCTTAGAAGGGTTATTATTTACTTGGTGTGACTATTTACCATTTTGTTGATACAAAATTGTAAAAAGACACAATTTAACAGTTGACAGCTCATGTGGTAGCCTAGGCCAATCGGTAAGAGGCTATTGGGGTTTTAAGGTAGATAACTTTGGACAAGTGGCAGTGTCATAGCACTGCTTTCGTAAGACCAAAAAGGTGCATAGCTGGCGAACCCTAACTGGGTGAATGTTAGGACTCCATTTGGGGCTTAGAGGTTAACAGTAAGAACTAAATCAACTTAATCGCATTCCAACAATGGAATGAAGAAGAATGGCGAGGGCAATAGACATTTGGCATTTAACTTTTTCTACTTTTTGGTGCCTTTTGCATTATAGAATGTTTTCATGTTTTGTGATATGTTGTTTAGATTATTGTTTTGGTAGGATCCCAATCGATTCGATGCTTCTTTTGCACTATAAGTGTCACTTCAATATCAATTTACTTTCTTTTTGAAAATAATTGAATCTGTATTTTAGATTTCTAATATCAAGGTAAATACCTACGCGTATACTTGGTCATTTCCTCTACTACACTAGATACTTGTCTCATTCTATTTCCTCTCTGGGAAAGAAGTCTTCTTACTTACTATTTGCTTACTTCATGTTAATACTTAATTTGCTATCAGTATCAGCACTCATCAAATAAGCCTTTTCGCTTAAATCCAAATTTAGGTAGGTAAAGGAAAAAAAAAAGGCTAGAATCTGATTTTCCTTTGCTTTCTCCATGTGACGAATACTTAATATGCCATCACAATCCGCACTATCAATGACCCAATGTCGTTTCATGATTAGAAGCAATTAGGCAGGAGAGGGAAAAAAAAGAAAAAGGCTAGTAGATGATTTTCTTCAATAAATAGATTGGAAATTGCAAAGTACGATTCTGGCCTTTTCAGGTTTCCATCAATCCTCCTAAGAAGATAATGCATCCTGAAAAAACATATATTAAAAGCTGCTATAAGTTCCTGCAGGCACGATCAGGTGGTTGTCATAAGATCAACTATTACACTGTAGAACTTGGTCAATTTTTTAAAAATTTGAAGTGGCCTCTAATTAATGTTTCACAGTAGATCCCCTAGCTCTAGTCTTAGAGTTAGAACGAATGTACTATGCTCATCAGCAACACGATTTAATGATGAGTTGTAACTTGTAACAAAAAAATGAAAAATCTAATTATGAGTTTTAGTTCAAATTAAGGACGTCATTATTACCTCATTTCTTCCAATGACTCCCAGTTTTTGGATGTGTCTATAAGATAGAAAAGGCCCAAATAAAACCCTCTGATGTATACTATGAATTAGTTGCTTGCATAAATGTTATCTTAAGTTCACAAAGCGAGAATTATCATGAAGTCACTGAGATAATGATCAAAAGAAAAATGAGCTCACTGAGATCTCTACTCTCGGCTGGTAGACTACTCTAGCAGAAACATATATAACCTAAAGAAGTCAACAGAAAAGTGGACAAAAATGCATAACGTAGTACAGTGTAACTATTCCAAATACTGTTCAACAAACCAAAAATTATTACGGGAGAGTAGGCCCCGGCTGGTAGGCATGACATTTTTATTTTCTTCGCATTCGCTTCACGAAATCTATATTTTTTTATTAAAGATGAAATCGTATAGTTTGAATTCTTCTCAAATCCAAATCACAAACAATTTTTTTTGAGGAAACAAATCATAAACAATATGAATTGAAGTAAATTGAAGTAACAGTTTCTGCTCATGTCATATTTTGTTGTTTTCCAAAATGAATTTCAGTGTGTATAATAATTTAGAACTCTACCTAGCTGTCTCATATTAGTATCATTTTGTAATTCTAATTCTAACTACTTTCCCCGTCTAGACTACTTTAAATGTGAATGTCAACACTGAAGTATGCGAGGTTCATTTCAAAAAAAAAAAAAACTATCTTCTTCTTATAGGTTTTGAAATTGACTATTCCTATTTTTTCTCCACTTTACAAATAACAATTAGGATTTAAGCTCGAGACAGTTCAGAGACTCTAGTATCACTTGAGCTACAATTCATCAGTTTTAGTTTTGTCTAACACTAAGTTTGACCAATCCTAAAAACCTTGTTTTCCTAATTTAATAGGAAATAAGTATATGGCAATGTAGAGATAATGATAATAATAAGTGCATCTAGGACTAAGTTAAGGATAGACCAACAAAAAAAGAAGAGATAACATTGATAATTGCCTATTTGTGAGAAGGAAAACTCAAAGTGAATCTCAACATTACATTGTAAGGAGACACAAAAAAAATGAAGAAAAGTAAATAACAAAAGAAATTGAGCACAAACGGGATAGAAAAATCATCATGAATTACTAAATCACGAAAGTTCTGTGTACATGTATTAATCCATTTATAAGGAATGGTTTTTTCATTGTTTCATTTGCTTCCAAACGAAAAGTAAAACTAAAACCATACACACATTATTTTTTGCCTTTTGTTTTTCGGCGAGAAATTGCAGTTGCATTTACTGGTTAGAGTTAGATATGAGCGTCAAATGGTGACCTCGCCGGCAGGGACCATATGAAGGACCCAGTCTTGGCTATTCATAAGTAACCATGGCTGCTTTTCTTGGGCCGCAACAGTGATGACCAATAGCAGAAATGATATTGCCTCCACTCCGCTGTCCCTACTCTTTTTTTTTTTCCTTATTTAACTGTTCCTCTCATTTCTGTGATCGAGGCTGGCTCTAATTTACTTGGCTTTACAAACTGTAGATATATGTTTGGGATGTGTTTAATTTCAATAGAGCTCCATATATCATAATTTTTGTTAAAAAAAAAGAGAGAGAGAGTAGAGAACTTATGAAAAATCTTCATTGAAGTAATTCTATGGTCTGTTTATTTGTTTCTTTTTTTCCTGTCTACCTAGAAGTAATGGTCCCTACGCAATCATATTCATCCAAACACAATTTAACAGAAATATCCAGCGATAAAAAGACAGATTATGGTTACATTTGTCTATTACCAACCGCGGTTGTTGCCTGAATTTGTAACCTGCTATGTCCTCTTCCAGAGGAGTGGATTTTTCAATATACATTTGCAAGTTCGTTCAACCTTGGTCAATAGAGGGATCATGTGTTTCAATTATTGGAGCCTAGTTAATTTGTCTGGATAAAAATTGATACAACCCCTTTTCAGTTCCACTTCTTGCTCAGGCCAAAGCATGAACTTGTTGACAAATTGGATTGTTTAAAATATGAGAAGGTCGTGTGTTCTGGAGCAGATTCTACCACTCTGTCTCTTTCAAAGGAGAAAAAAAGAAATGGGAAACAAAATAGATACTAGTATCAATTCTATTTCTCGGAGGAGTCCAGCTATTACAATATCATTCAGTCAATGTGATTGCCTGGTTATTCACAAACATTTCAACATCACATAGAAAGAAAGTTTTGACTTTGGAGTTCACTCATGAAGATGTTTAAAAGTTAAAATTGGATTTGACAATGCTTCACTTAAAGGCACCATCATCACCCACCATATGCATCTCTCGCCTGCGAATTTTTTCAACAGTCTACCAATTGACGAAGAGAGAGAAGAATGGAGGGTGAGGACTGAGGAGGATAGGAACGAACTTTAACTAGAGAGAATAGAATAATTATCCTAAGAAAAAAGAGAAAAAGAGAATAAAAGGACCTAAAAGAAAAAACATAGTACATGATGGAGATGCCAATATATGGGTGGACAAGATTGGTTGGTGCCATCATCCTCGAGGTCAGCCTTTAGACATGGTAAACTGAGACTAGGACGAGGGAAAAGGTTGGGGGGTAGTTTTTTTTTTTTGGTGAAAAAGGTTGGGGGTAGTTGTTGCGTTCAAGTGAAGGTAAGAATAAGCCTGGTCCAAGAAAGAACCCAAGCCCAGACATAAAGAATTTGTAACATGGCTCATAAGTCCAACTCATTTTCAAGTTATATCATTATCGCCGGCTAGGTTAGCCAATTCTATTAACTCAACCTTTTGATTTTGTTACTTATGATAAGCCCAACCCCTAGTTTAACTGGATCTGTTAAGATATGATGCAATGGGTAATTGGGTATTGCCCAAAATAGGGTCATTAGGGGCGATTTTGGCTTTTTGTTGTAAATAAATAGCCATTTGGTTGGCCGCAACAAAAATAATGCAAAAATATAACTTTGTTTAGTTTTCCAGACATTTTGATAATTATGAATTCTGTTCATAACGAACAAACCAATTTCGTGTACATTCCAGGGAGTCAATATGAAGTTCTACATAGCAAATATAATCAATCATAGTTGTCACCAAGAAAAAAATAAATATCAAGCAATCGAACTCATTAGCATCAATTATGCAAATACAATTTCTCCATAAGTAAATTAGAGAAATTCACCTTTGGTAACTTGTCTCCACCTCATCAATTTGCTTTCCCTCTTGAAGCTGTTCACTATTCTCTTGTTTTCGTATCCAATGACGAGATGCTCAAGTTCTAAGAACTGCTGGACACTATGGATTATTGGGATAAGAGTTTCGATCTTTTGATTACAATATAATTGCACACCTTGGGACCAAAATGATTACTTCAGGATCACTGTTAAAAGATTTTTTTTATTACAATATACTGGCACACCTCGAAGGAGCAGGTTATTAACTATTATTAATACTAATCTCGTGTTTATTATATTTTATTAATTATTTATTTATATTTAATTTATAATATTTTATTAATTATTTATTAACACTTAGTTTATAATATTTTATTTTGGCTTAAGTATTAAGCCCAGTGATGAACATAAAATGAAAACATATAAATCTACAACTTAAGTGTGCAATTGAAATGATAAACGTTCCAACTCCAAGAAGTTCATATATGCGTGGAGACAAGTGGAAGTCAAATTGCGTCCTTGCAGATATGAACTTCGTGAAAAGTTGGAATACTTGAAATTTACCATTCTAATTGCAGTTAAATTGTGAATCTAGATGTACCAGCACATTATCTTACATTCGTCATTGGGTGTAATACCTAAACCAATATAAAATATTATAAATTAAATGTTAATAAATAATTAATAAAAATATTATAAATTAAATATAAATAATTAATTAATACAAATATAATAACGCAAAATTAATATTAATAATAGCTAACAACCTGCTACTTCGAGCTGCTAAGAAATCTTTCAATAGTGATCTGAAATAATAATTTTGGTCCCAACCAGTGCATTTGCCATGGTAGTCCCACTTCATAAAGTTTCGGTCGTAGATCTGAAAAAAAAAATCCAAAAAAAAAATTATAAAGTTTAAATTTATAAAAATTAAACAAAGCAAAAAAAGATATAAAAAAGACAAAGCAAGGATAAGTATTTCACAAATCTTAAACCTTTTTTTTTCTACAATTATATTTTGTTATTATTTATTTATTTTTGTGAAGTTATTCCGTTGAATCTCTAACTTTTTTTTGGGGGAGGGATTAATCACATCTTAGTCCCTCAAATTTTGGATTTAAAGCAAAACAATTCCCCAAACAAAAGAAATAAAATAAATAAAAGACAATGTGATTTGTAACAGCAAGCAGTTGCTCATGGTCTTGAAGATTAAACATACACAGGAGATATATTATCACCACAAAACCTCCACCAATGACCAGAATCAAATACCAAACGGTAAAACAGCCTAAACAAATTTTCCCGGAAATTGGCTAGGAGTTGCTCAAAATCTAAAAGGGAATGCTCATTTCTAGGCAGAAGCTCCCCGGTTAAGCGACCATACACTTTTGCGTCTTGTTCTCGAAGAAAACCGGTACATTTTTCCGTTATGTCAAAATTAAGTTTAGAAAAAAACGAACAAAGAAGACCGAAACGAGCACTTACAAGCTAATTAACAGTAAGAATTCAACTAATGTACGGTGAGTTAACTAGATAAAAGTAAACAAAAAATGGAAGAAGGTAAAAGAAAAAAAGGGACTCACGGTGGTTTACGGCTGTAGTCATGGTTTTTCCGACGGTTGCTTCTCTGTTAAAAAGGAACAATAATCATCTCCTGGCAATTGAAAATATTAGCAGGAGAAAAAAAAAAAAAAAGAGGAATAAGAAGAGTCAAGCGTGAGAAGAAGAAAAAAAAGAGTACTCTTAAATACAAAGCTGAAGAGAACAATAATGGCCAGCGTGAGCTGGGTGGGAGTGGAACTGGTCAATCCCGGGAGGCCGAGGTGGTTGCCGCGATTCGCTCGCTGGCTTTGATCCATTATTGCTCCGTTTTCGCGTTGATTTGTTCCTCTTTTTATGATTCGTTAAAAAAGAGTAACAGTTAGGAGGTAAAGAAGGTGTGTGTCGTTACCCTGTGTTGGTGGGCCGGGTGACTTAGGCCCAGTTGGGTGGTAGGCATGACTTTTTTATTTTTCTTCTCGTTCGCTTCTTGAAATCTAAACTTTTTATTAAAGATGAGATCGTATACTTTGAATTCTTCTCAAATCCAAATCATAAACAATTTGAATTGAAGTAACAGTTTCTGTTGATGTCATATTTTGTAGCTTTCCAAGATGAATTTCAGGGTTTATTATAATTTAGAACTCTACCTAGCTTTATCATATGGTATCATTTTGTAATTCTAATTCTAACTACTTTCCGTCTAGACTACTTCAGACGTGAACGTCAACACTGAAGATGCATATGTATCTACTATCCTAAATCCTAATTGGTTTGTATCTTTTTATGTTTAAGTGGCTCTTTTATTGCTTGTAGGTTCTGTGAGCAATTGTTCTTTTCTAATAGTTCGGTTTGGACTGGATTCTATATGTGTCGTATGGAAGTATATGTTTCTCGGTTTGTCTATTATCGATGAATATTTATCTATTCGACAGAAAAAAATATTCAAAAAAACTATCTTCTTCTTATAGGTTTTGAAATTGTCTATTATTACTTTTTTTTTTTTTCCACATTACAAGTTACAATTAGAATTTGAACTCGAGACTAGGACGAGGAAAAAGGTTGGGGCTAGTTGTTGGGTTCAAGGGAAGGAAAGAATAAGCCTGGTCCAAGAAAGAACCCAAGCCCAGACATAAACAATTTGTAACATGGTTCATAATTGTCACCGGATAGGTTAGCCAATTCTATTAACTTTTTGATTTTGTTACTTTATGATAAGCCCAACCTCTAGTTTAGTGGCTCTGTTAAGATATGATGCAATGGGGGTATTATTGCCCAAAATAGGGTCATCAGGGGTGATTTTGGCTTTTTGTTGTAAATAAATAGCCTTTTAATGCACCAAAAATAATGCAAAAAATGTAACTTTGTTTAGTTTTTCAGACATTTCTAATACAATCAACAATGCATTCTTCTAATATAATCTCCGCATATGATTTTGATCTAGATGATTATAAATTAGCTCAGTCCAGGCATCTAAAAATACCATTTGTAATTAGTGCAAGAAATGGACCAAAGTTAAACAGGGTTTGTCATAAATTTGAATTAAAATAACAATATTCAGAGGGATAAATGTGCAAATGGCGTACAGTAGTTCTTAATAGAGAGGAAAAAAAACGGTGAGTAGCTTCTGGTACATTAGAAAAAAGGGAAAGAGAGGAACTTCTGGAAGTCATTAGAATGAGAGGTTTTAGGAAGAATAAGTTTGCAAACGTTAAAAATTCTTCCTAACCACTAATTCTTACAACTTCCAGTCACCACTTTCTTTCCCCTTTCCTAAAACATATCTTTCTTGATTCTTTTCAGTTTCTGCCTGTACTAATAGTATGCATTTTGAGTGTGAAAAAGAGCTGGGAATTTGGGATAGAAGAAGGAAGGAAGGAGTGGGAGCCAGTTTTGGAAATCATTAGAATGATTGGTTTTGGAAGGAAATGTGTTACACCAAAATTCATTAGTTTCTTTCCAAGCCACCCATCCTCAAAATTTCCAGAATACTATCCCCCTCTCCCTCTTCTTCTTAAAATATATTCTGCTATTGTGGATATGCAGCCTCTGGTCTACCCTTATTTATACAACAATTCACATATATTCGACATGATTCTATTATTTATTTATTTATTATTGGAGTTGAAGTCAATATATTACGGTTATAACTGATTCACTGATAAAATCCTGGTATGTACTATGTACAAACAATCTGCTGTTTGACGAGAATCAAATCCCATGTATTGATTTTTGCAAATTCAACCCTCTGAATCAGCAAATTTGTTTGATGCTCTACAACTTCTCTATTTTACTTTTTCTACCATAACTTTTGTAAATTTGCTGCCTTGACTTACTGTTCTTTAGCTTTTAAGTTTAACTACTTGGCCGCACTGCTCGTTAAGCAAATTAGGGACAGAAATTTAAACACTTCCATTTCAAGCAAATAAATAAATAGGTGACGCATGTGTTTTGTTCATCAGCAATAAAGGGACGAACAATTTAAGAAGTTATTATGTTTAAGCTTATTATACCCCTCCACAACAGTTTTCATCAGTTTGTTTAGCAATAGACGCATCGTGGAGCTTTATAATTGTATTTGATATGTCATAGAAGGTGATCTTATAATCTATGTATGTGTGTGTAGCCCACATTCTATGTGTAATGAATCTTAAGTAGAACCTTGTGCTCTGTATAACTAAAATTTCATGAGATCATTAACCCTCTTAATGTTCCAGGCCTCCTTCCACTTAAACCTTCCAAATATATATTATCAATATTCTCATCAGCTAAGGGATGGTAATCGCAGGGGTATCCTTCATCTGCACTGCAACCTTGTCAGGAAACTCTTACCATTTTTTGTTTCATCCAGATCTTTTATTTCAAATTAATCAAGCAAACTATATATATCTTGAAGAGAAACTGAACACATGGTAGGATCATTCCCTACTATATGTCAATCATCCCCGGGGTAGAGAATGTAACAAATCTGAGATTGAGATAATTAAGCAATGCGCTACGTACGTACTGCGATTAACATCCTTTACGTTTACAGTTCAAATTCTCTTCATAAATAACCACTGGAATAAGAGGAAACGATAGTTGCAGAAATTTTTCAAATTTCCAAGGACAAGGAACATGCATATCTTTCATATGGGAATTCAAAATAAATAACCATTATGTGCAACATCAATTCAGGGGCATATATATTCATATAGAAATTAAGTTCAAGAAAACAAGTTAATTAAGAAAAAATTCTTGAGAGTTAATTAACCCACTTGTCCATAAAAAAGGGTGCGAATCCATGTTCTGGTAATAATTGGGAAAATTGGAAAACAGGAAAAAAAAGATTGAACACATAGTTCCTTTTTTCCACAACTAGGAAAAAACTGGAAAACTTTAAGAAAAAACTGGAATATTTTTCCAAAAGTTACCTTATGTGTTACAGGACTAGGTTATTTGGTGCACTATAAAAAACTTATGTATGATCATCTTTCGATAAACATAAAAATTTAGTGCCTATACACAGTGTGCTTCACTACCAAATTAACCTGTAGCTTTTTTTTTATTTCGGTTGTTGTTACAAAATCGTACTCGCACAATGGTTAAAAAACTATTAGTTGTTCCAGTACGTTCGCAACAAGATTTTATAGCCCAGCTTGACATGATTGATGACGACTTCCGTCCTTTTCAAATTGCCTTCATGCTACCGGCACCGCTACTCGAACTCGCCGGAGTCGATGCCGCTATGCAGGAGAGTAATGAGATGCATGGCAGACATGATTACGTCATGGGACCGGTTCAAATAGTTCGATCTTTAGCTGAATTCTATGAAGCAGAGTGGTACGAATCCATTATTATTGATACAACTGCTCCTTCGCACGAAAAAGCTGCGATACACCGTGTAGTGAGTGCTGAGGAAGTTACAGACGTTGTGGAGGCAACTATTTTACGTTTGACGGGTAAAACAAATTACTGTGTGTCTTTTTTTTTTCTTTTTCCTCCCTATTTATATCTTTTAGTTTCGTTACGAAGCATATATATGATGCATGGTATGATTTTGATTTTGATTTTAATTATTAAGCCTTGATGAAATTGTGGGGTGCATGCAGGGTGATTAATGTTATAAGCTTTTACGAGGAGAAGAGTTGAATTTTTGGTGGCTATTATAGTATCGGATTCTTGGTTTTGAGGCAGGAACGTTTTGGGGGACTCATCACTTTTCTATAGTTAACCTAATTACAATAGTTTGAGTTTTGTTTAGTATTAGTCAGGTGGGGAGGAGGAGCTTAATTTGAATGTAATAACATCAAGGCTTACTGCCTTTAATTAGAAATTTAATAAGATCAGATTTTAATTACTCCCGACATGTGAAATCTTTTTCATCATATAATATTTGTGTCTTGTCTTCAAATTTATGTATACCAACACGGGCAAAATATTGTCCAATTAAACTGCCGCATCCATCACCAGAATTATTTTTTTTCTTCCCCCTGAACTGCTATTGAGCTTCGCCGTGGTCCAAATCTGAATTGGTTCGCCTAAGTCTGCAAAAAAAAAAAAAAGAAAAGAAAAGAAAATCAAACAACAAAAAAGGGAAAAAAAAGACATTGTCCAAAAGAATGTTTTGGACTCTCTTAGAGTAAGATATTTTAGAAAGTTAAATTATTAATTTGTTAGAAAAAAAATTTAAGTTGTTTAGGCTAATATTAAGATCTATAAATTGTTATTCCAAAAAAAAACCATAATGTGTTTTTTTAAAAAAGATCTACAAATTCGAACAGCGTCTCCCAAATATCCAGAATACGCACGACAATAGAAAAATTGAAGAAACAAATTAGTATTAAAAAAAATATATGGTTGTAAAATAATGACGGTGAGACAAGGAGGTGCAAAAACAATAACCACTATATTCTAATTTCTAAACCATTCACCCTTTTTTAAATTAGGTGGCACTGGGTAACAGAATAGCGTCCCAGAATTAAAGCATTATATTGATGGCTTGATGCCATCTTTGTTACATTGTAATGAGTTTGGTTACACAATCTAAATATATTTTTTTTTCGGGTCAATCATATTTTTGATCCCTGTGTTTGCCGCTTTGAACATTTTTCATCCTTGTGTTGCAAAAAGGACATTTTTCATCTTCGTGTTTATTTTTGGGAACAATTTTCATTATCCGCCGATTTTCCCACCCGAAAATGCTGACGTGTCACTATTTTTTTGACACATCAGTTAAGTGGGTCCCACCATAAACGGGTCAATCATAATTTTCATCCTTGTGTTTATTGCTTTGAACATTTTTTATCCTTGTGTTGCAAAAAGGACATTTTTCATCCTCGTGTTTATTTTTGGGAACAATTTTCATTATCCACCGATTTTTCGAAAAGAAAATGCTGACGTATCACTTTTTTTGACACATCAGCAAAATGGGGCCCACTTAGAACCCGGAATGCCCTACCCATTAGCACCCGCCCGACCCGTTTTCGCCCACGATTTTTTTCCCGTTTCTCAATTTTTGTTAATTACTAAAATACCCCAAAAATTACGCAATCCTAGAAAAAGAAAATAACAAAAAAAACAACACACTCCCTTAACCAGCCAAGATGTCACCGTGTTGGCCACACCCATCCCCCACACTTCTTCTTCTTCCTTGACAGCCTTGGAGACGGCAAGGACGAGGGATCGGCGGGGGGCGGAGGAGTGGAGCTTGTGGAGGCGGAGGTTGCAGGATTTGGATCGGAGGAAGGGGGAAAGAGGAGGAGGAGGAGGAGGAAGAAGAAGACTTGAGAGGGTCGAAGAGGGGAGGGAGGTGGCGGGGAGTCCCCTGAGCCGCTTAACCGTCAGCTTCTAGAGGCTGGTTGTAACAGCCCGGGTAAATTTTATATATTTACCGAAACTGTAAAAGGCTTTGTACAGTAATTTACCGAATAAAAATAATCTTGGGTAATTATTTCAAGGTAAAGTATGCATCGGAATCCAAAACCGAGCCTTGCCCCACGATCTAGATTTTTCTGCGGGTTTTACGGACCAGAGTTGGTATTTTTCGGGTCCAGGAATCTTAAGAAAAGTCAGGTTTAACCTTAAAAGAACGGACCAGAAATAAAGCAAAGTGGGTATTTTAGTTATTTGCTGGTCCGGACAATACACGCTTTAATGTGTAGGACACGCCTGCACCAAATTTTCTTCCGTCCACAACGCCGTCTGCAAGTCATCTCCTTCACCAGCAAGGTTGTCTGATATTTTTTGTTCTTCCCCAGTAAGGAAGGGTTTCTTCTGCCTCACACCCTACTTTTCCTGCCTATAAAAGGCAACCCAGCCTTCCCTGCTCTTCACCGGCAAAAATCCAAACCCAGTCTCTACATTTCTTTTCTTGCCTCTGCCTGCCTTTTGCAACCAAGCTCTGCCCAGCTGCTTTCTTACAAAAATAAATACAAAGTACTATTAAAAGAAAAGAAAAGAAAAATACACACACACACAAACACCCAACCGACGCCACCTCATCTTCCTCCAATCACGCGCCGACCACCACCAATAACCCGAGCCACCACATTCGCCTGCTCCTGCTCGCGCCGCCACCGTCAACCCATACAAGGTGAGCAACCCGTTTGTGAATGGTTTGACCCGTTTGCGTAGAGGACGACCGGATCCGCGTTGGGTCTAACCATGGGCTGGGTCGGGCCTGGCTTGGGTGTCTTGGATTTGGACACCTGGGCTTGGGTTGAACCTGATGGACTCATAGCCTTGGACTTGGGCTTGAACTATTTGGCGCAATTAATTTAATTAAATACAGGAAATCGATATAAATATATAAATATATACTTAATTATAACTCAGGGAAAATAACAAAATTATGGGAAATAATAGAAATAATAATAATACATATATTGGGATTTAAGCAAAGTACTTACGTATATAAATTACATAATTATTTTGGAAAAAGATATACTAATATGGAAGATACCCTATAGTATATATGAGTTAGGTAAATAATTAAGATAATATTTCTGGAAAGGATATTATCAAAGAATAATATTCGGGATATGTATATATACGATGTATTAATTTGTGGAGAAAGAAAATACAAATAAATTTAAAGATAATGTTTATACCGAAATATCAATCGGGTATGGGTAACGGGATGGTAGTCATTTGCATATCATATTTACTATGCATTTGTGTGACTATGTGTTTGTGATTAATTATATATAGGAGCTGATAACGTGAACGAGCACGAGGAACCAGAACAGGTGGACGAGTTCCCCGAGGAATATATCGGCTAAGGTGAGGATAAGTAAATATAAATATGTTGCCCATAATACCAAGTTGTTGTTTGTTATTGTGGTTTGTATTCGCTGGTATGATACTACTATTGTGGCTGTGAATGGTTGTTAATGGGTTGCTGTGATTGTGTTGCTTGCTGTTGTTATCGATGTTGTGAGGTTGTTGAATCAATTATTGTTGATGATTGTACTGGGTACCAGGGGTACCGATATTGAGCTATTTGTTATCTGGATGAGCGGAGAGGCCGAGAGCCTGCTCAGGTTGATTAGTGTAGCCAGATATGAGGTTAATAATAAAAAGGGATTCACTTAGACGTTTAGAATCACAGTTAAATGTTGGTACAGCCCGATGGTAGTCTTGTTTTGTTATTTGGTGCTGGGGGAGATGTGCTTGGTGTCCGCTCCCTGTCTGTACCTGGTTATTACTTTGGCACTGGGGAAAGTGTACTTGGTGTCCGTTCTCTGGCTGTGCCGGTTTATTGATTTTGTTGTTACGGGGAGTACCCTGGGTCTAGCTAGATCGGCTACCTGGCGATGGCCAACATTTAACTAGTGATAGGGGCCCTACTAATAAAATTGGATAGTGTGTCTAGGATAACATGGAGTACTTTCTGGTAAGTGGTATGAACTTTTGTCTGTTTCTTTGTGACTTGGTTATTATTGGTTGCTTGCATATCTGTCTTTACTTATGGATTTTACCCGGTGAGCACTTCGGACTCACTCCTCGCCTACGTGACTCGGTCACGTAGATTGATCTGTGCATAGTACAGGCACGTTCGAGGCTAGCTGTGGCGCACCCTCTGCCAGTCCCGGATCCACCCCGCGATGCATTACTACTATATGCTATTGTGTTGTGTTAAGTCTTCCGCTGATGTTGTTTGTATTTGTCTTTCTGCTTTTGTCGTTTGATGTAATAATGTTTTCGTGTGTCAGTGACGTGAACTGGTTCTGTATTATATTGTTGGTTGGAGATATTTAACTGGCATGGTTTCTGTAATAGTATAAAGTCCCACGTGTTTACTGTGAATAACGGTAACTTCGGGTCGGGGCGTCTCATTTTGGTAGCGGAGCAGGTAGTAGGTCTTTGAGTGTTGTTTGTTGTTTGTGCATACCCTGCTCCACATGTCTTATAAATAATTCTTGTGCATGCATCTTCATATAGGTAGGACAACATGGATCCGGTCGAGGGTCACCATCATGCTACCCAACAATACTTGGAAGAGGACCAAGTGTCGGTTGAACAACCACACCAACAACCACAGCATCAACCACACCAGTACGGAGGAGCACTGACGCATATAACGAGGTACCTGGAATGCCAGCACCGATGTCACCACAGATGATGCATATGATGACACAAATCCTGCATCGCCAGACGGCTGAGGGTCCCGTTGACGACCCTGTTTTTACCAAGCTAACCAAGCTTGAAGGGGAGATTTTCTCAGGGAAAACTGACCCCTGAGAAGCGGACGAATGGCTACGTCAGATCAATAGGGTTATGCTTAAACTCAAGTGTACGACCGATAAATGGGCAAACTATGCCGCTTCTCTTCTCCGAGAGGAAGCAACAATATGGTGGGAATCTGTCACCAGGGACCTGCCAAAACCAGTTGTAATGCCATGGGCAGAGTTCACGGCTGTGTTCAAGGACAAGTTCATCACCGAAGAATTTCAGGTACGCATGCAACGTGAGTTCCTTGAATTGCGTCAGGATAACATGACCGTGACAGAGTACGAAAGGAAGTTCGATCGTTTGTCCCTGTATGCTGGAGATCTGGTAGCAACTACTGATGCCAGATGCCAATGTTTCTGGAGAGTTCTACACCCTGATATTCGAGCTATCATGGGATGCAAAGAATATGATGGTTATCAGGCTATGGTCAGGGATGCCCAGAAGTCTGAAGTCACATGGCGTGATCAACAGGAGTACCGCCGGAAGAGAACTATACCATAGGTTCCTACCGGTCAGAACAAGAAGCTATATGTACCTGCTGCTAGTGCATCTGTAGCTAGACGAGGACAGTACCAGCAAGTGACTCAAGGACATGGTTGGAACAACAACCGCGGAGCTTCAACTGGAGGATGGAGTGGATCTGGAGGGACTACCTCTGGAAACAATCGCTACAAACGTCCCCTGTCTTCTATCAGATGTTATGAATGTAATGAATTGGGACATCGGAATACATGCCCGAAGCTCGGGAGGAGTAGTAATCCTACTCCAGCACCAACAGTTCAAGCCTCTGTGGCAAGTGTGCCAAGTGGTTCTAGAGCCTCTGGACGCAATCGTGGCCAAGGGAATCCTTCTGCAAGGACTCAATCTGGAGCTAACCAGAGTACAACGGTCCCAAGAGCTATCACCGCAGAAGAGGATCCTGAGGATGCTCAAGTGATAGCAGGTATCTTTACAGTACATAATAATGTTGCATTCACATTAGCTGATCCCGGAGCTACACATTCCTTTATTGCTCAAACATATGCTATGCAACATAACTGTGAAGATGTGCCGCTAGAAAAGCCAATGAGGGTTAGGTTACCCGCAGGCATCATAGTAAAGCTAGATAGAGTTTGCAAAGACGTACCGTTGGTGTACGGGAACAAAAATTTCCTTGCCCAACTCATTGTTATGAACATGGGAGGATTTGATATATTCCTGGGCATGGATTTGTTGTCGAAATATCGAGCTTTGGTGGACTGCCGAGCTAAGCAAGTGATGCTAACATCCACCGAAGATCGGTCAATTGTCTTATCCGGTATAGGGAGAGCTGCAACCACATGTAGTATCTCTGCTACACAGGACTACGAAATGAAGCCAAATGGTTCGAACGCCCTGTTGTCTAACGTCACAGGCGAAGAAACACGGGATCCTACCCCAGAAGATCTACCAGTTGTAAAGGAGTTCGTTGACGTGTTTCCAGACGATCTACCAGGATTGCTGCCCGACAGAGAAGTTGAGCATACCATCGAGCTTGTACCTAGAGTTACACCTATCTCGATGGCACCATACAGGATGGCAGCAACGGAGCTTCAGGAGCTGAAGAAGCAACTAGACGAACTACTGGAAAAAGGGTTCATCAGACCTAGTACCTCACCATGGGGTGCACCAGTATTGTTCTAAAAAAGAAGGATGGTAGTCTACGGATGTGTGTGGACTATCGACAGTTAAACAAGGTGACGGTCAAGAACAAGTACCAGTTACCAAGGATCGATGATCTCTTCGATCAGCTTCAAGGAGCCACGGTATTTTCAAAGATTGATCTCCGATCAGGCTACCACAAGATCAAGATTGCGGAGAAGGACATAACGAAGATAGCTTTTCGCACTCGGTATGGCCACTTCAAATTCACAGTGGTACCTTTTGGTTTGACCAATGCACCGGCAGTATTCATGTGCTTGATGCACTTGGTGCTGAATGAGTTTCTGGATAAATTTGTTGTGGTTTTTATCGATGATATCCTCATCTACTCTAAGAAGAGCTGGGTTGAGTTGCTTAATGATTATGATTGTACCATCGAGTATCACCCAGGAAAGGCTAATGTAGTAGCTGATGCGTTGAGCCGGAGACAACCAGAAGATGCTTCCACTAATTACTCAATATCCTCACTTATTGAGTTAAGGAAGTTGGGAGTTGACTTAGCAGTTGATGACACTGGAGCCTTACTGGCACACATGAGCATCAAGTCTAACCTAAGAGGATGGATAGTAGAGCTACAAGATGGAGATCCTGACCTGATCAAGCTGAAGGAAGGAGTAAGTACCGGGAAAGAGGACCAGTTTCGCATAGCCGAAGATGGTGCACTGATGTTTGGGAAACGGATATGTGTACCCAACATCGGTGATTTGCGTAATCGGATCCTTGAAGAAGGACATATGACACCATACGCAATGCATCCTGGAAGTACCAAGATGTATCAAGATCTGAAGAGCCATTATTGGTGGCCTCGTATGAAGAAAGACGTAGCTGAGTATATTGCAAGATGCATTACTTGCCAGCAAGTGAAGGCCGAGCATCAAGCTCCAACCGGCAAGATGCGTTCGTTGTCAGTACCAGAGTGGAAATGGGAGATGATCACCATGGATTTTGTGGTTGGGTTACCGATGACTCGGAAGCAACATGATGCTATTTGGGTCATCGTTGACCGATTAACAAAATCAGCTCATTTCCTTCCTATCCGCCAAACTGATACTATGGACACATTGGCGGGGAAGTATGTTACTGAGAATGTGAGACTACATGGTATTCCAAAGTCCATAGTCTCAGACAGAGATCCCAGATTCACGTCACGTTTCTGGAAGAGTTTACAAGCAGCATTGGGAACTAAGCTGAGCTTTAGTATTGCTTTTCATCCACAGACGGATAGACAGTCTGAAAGGACTATACAGACGCTGGAGGATATGCTTAGGGCATGTGCGCTCAACTTTAGTGGGAGTTGGGACAAGTACTTGCCTTTGGCCGAGTTTGCCTACAACAATAGCTATCATTCCAGTATTGGTATGCCTCCTTTTGAAGCTCTTTATGGAAGGAAGTGTAGAAGTCCGGTTTGCTGGGATGAAGAAGGTTTAAGATTGATCATTGGACCAGACTTGGTCAAGCAAACAGTGGATAAGATCCAGACAGTGAAGCAGTGGATGAGAGCTGCTCAAGATCGGCAGAAGAGCTATGCCGACAAACACCAACGTGAGATGGAGTATAACGTTAGTGAGAAGGTCTTCCTAAGAGTTACACCTTGGAAAGGTTTAATTAGGTTCGGTAAGAGAGGAAAGCTGAGTCCACGATATATTGGACCGTATGAAATTGTTGAGAAGATCGGACCTTTGGCCTACAGGTTGTCATTGCGTGGAGAATTGTCATGCATTCATGACGTGTTCCACGTCTCCATGCTAAGGAGGTATCGATCAGATCCTAGTCATGTTGTGACACCAGTTGATGTTGAAGTAGCAGAAGATCTTACCTATACCGAAATATCGGAATAGATTCTTGCTCGGGAAGTGCGACAGTTAAGGAAACGCACCATTCCCATGGTTAAAGTCAAATGGAGCAAGCATTCTTCTAATGAATCCACATGGGAAGTCGAAGAACGCATGCGATCTTAGTATCTGCATCTTTTCTCAGAACCAGGAACGAATTTCGGGGACGAAATTCCTTAAGGAGGGAAGACTGTAACAGCCTAGGTAAATTTTATATATTTACCGGGACTGTAAAAGGCTGTGTACAGTAATTTACCGAATAAAAATAATCTTGGGTAATTATTTCAAGGTAAATTATGCATCGGAATCCAAAACCGAGCCTTGCCCCACGATTTAGATTTTTCTGCGGATTTTACGGACAGGAGTTGGTATTTTTCGGGTCCAGGAATCTTAAGAAAAGTCAGGTTTAACCTTAAAAGAACGGACCAAAAATAAAGCAAAGTGGGTATTTTAGTTATTTGCTGGTCCGGACAATACACGCTTTAATGTGTAGGACACGCCTGCACCAAATTTTCTTCCGTCCACACCGCCGTCTGCATGTCATCTCCTTCATCAGCAAGGTTGTCTGATATTTTTGGTTCTTCCCCAGTAAGGAAGGGATTCTTCTGCCTCACACCCTACTTTTCCTGCCTATAAAAGGCAACCCAGCCTTAACTGCTCTTCACCGGCAAAAACCCAAACCCAGTCTCTACATTTCTTTTCTTGCCTCTGCCTGCCTTCTGCAACCAAACTCTGCCCAGCTGTCTTCTTACAAAACAAATATAAAGTACTATTAAAAAAAGAAAAGAAAAATACACACACACACAAACACCCAACCGACGCCACCTCAACACCTCCTCTTCCTCCAATCACGCGTCGACCACCACCAATAACCCGAGCCACCACACTCGCCGCCATCGACGTCGCGCCATCCTCTCCACCTCCCTGCTGCCGCCTGTCACCGACGCACTCCACGAGCCGCTGCACATCGCCGCCGCCAGACCAAGTAGCAGGAAACTCGGGTCGCACGACACCATCTGCAGCAGCGATGCCGCCGCCTCCTTCTTCTTCCTTGTGGCCTCTGCAGATCGTCGTCCTCGCGTCGCTGCCCTCGCCTTCGCCTGCTCCTGCTCGCGCCGCCGCCGTCAACCCACACAAGGTGAGCAACCCGTTTGTGAATGGTTTGACCCGTTTGCGTAGAGGACGACCGGATCCGCGTTGGGTCTAACCATGGGCTGGGTCGGGCCTGGCTTGGGTGTCTTGGATCTGGACACCTGGGCTTGGGTTGAACCTGATGGACTCATAGCCTTGGACTTGGGCTTGAACTATTTGGCCCAATTAATTTAATTAAATACAGGAAATCGATATATATGTATATATATATATATATACTTAATTATGACTCTGGGAAAATAACGAAATTATGGGAAATAATAGAAATAATAATAATACATATATTGGGATTTAAGCAAAGTACTTACATATATAAATTACATAATTATTTTGGAAAAAGATATACTAATATGGAAGATACCTTATAGCATATATGAGTTAGGTAAATAATTAAGTTAATATTTCTGGAAAGGATATTGTAACAGCCTGGGTAAAATTTTTGATTTTTACCAGGACTGTAAAAGTCTTTTCACCGTGATTTACTGTTGAATTAATCTTGGGTAATTAATTCAAGGTAAATCGGGCGTCGTTTTTCGAAACCGAGAGTTTTCCAGCGCTTGTGATTTTTCCATGAATTTTTCGAACCCAAGTTGGTATTTTTCGGGTTTCGGAATTTCTCGGAAAATCACACCGGAAAATAACTAAGGGGGTATCAGTTATTTTCTGGTCCGGATCAGACCCGCCTGCATTATTGATGGCGGCTAAGTTTCAGTATAAAAGAGGAAGAAATCACGGGCAGAGGAGAAGGAGAGGAAGAGGAGAAGAAAAAGAAAAAAAAAGAGAGAAAAAAAGAAAAAGAGAGGAAAAGAGAGGAAAAGAAAAAAAAAAGAAAAAAAACAACAACACACAGAAAAAACAGAGAAAAAAAAAAGAAGAGGGAAAAAAAAAGTAAATACAAGAAATAGAAAAAAAAAGAGAGAAAGGAAAAAAGAAAATCAGAAAAAAAGAGAAAGAAGAAAAATAGAGAAAAAGGAAAGAAAAAATACAGAAAAGAAGAAAATGGAAGTTACTGTTCATCGTCACCCATTACTGTGCACGCCGTGGAGTTCCAGGCCGCCTCTCGCCGCACCGCCGCCACCATCGGGTTCGCCAAGCCGACGCGACCTCAGCCCCGTCGCCCCCGAGTCCTTCCGTTCACCGAGGCGCCGTGACGCGCCGTTGACCCGCGGCGAAACCCGGCGGATCTGTTCTCCCGCGCCGCTGCTCAGCTTCCTGCAGTCGCCGCGCCGCCGTTACGCCGCCCAAGGAGTCGCCTGCACCCGCCGCACATCCCGCCTCGTTTTCCTTCCTTCCTCGCGCTCACCGTCGCCGTCGCAGCTGCTCAACCCGAGGTGAGCACCCGTGGGTTGCGACGACCCGTTTCCTTCGGGCGGGTCGCGAACCTGGGTATTTCCTTAATGGGCTGTTGTGTTGGGTTGGGCTCACTGTTGGGCTGTTTTGGGCTGGGCATGGACTTACTGTTCATGGCCCAGTCCAGTTAAAAAAAAAGAAGAAGAAATAATAAATATATATATATAGGTATTTATTTATTAATCTGGTTTATAATTTTGGAAAAAAATTATATAATTACTTTGAGAAAATTATGGTCAATTTAATTTTGGTATTTTGCGAAAAATATAAATATACATACTTGGATAAATAATTAAGATTATGTTTTGGAAAACTATTACTAATTGGAAAAAAAATATAAATGCCGTAAAAATAATTCGTGGAAATTTTATATACGTATATATTATTTTGCATGGAAAATTATAGTTATGGAAATATATATATATGTGTACTTTGAAAATTAAAGGTGATTATATTTTGTGTTGGAAATATTATTATATATAGAAAAAGATAAATACTATATAAATGTTTTCTGAAAATTATAAATAGGTTATTATTTTTCTGGAAAAATTATGGAGATTATAATTTTGGAAATTATAATTTTTTTATGAAATTATTTTGAAAAGAGTTTCAATTAAAGTATAGTACCGAAATTATATTCGGATATACGTACGGTATAATATTTTCGGTAAATGGAAATAATAAAAGATATGTAACCGGAATGGGGTTAATTCGCAGTATTGGCATCATAGTATACCGATTATGTGCATTTATGTGTATACATTGCTTTGTGGTATAGGTTTGGATATCGGGCAGTTTCCCGAGGAGCCGGCGTCGGACCGGTCATTGTCTCCGGAGTTGAGTAATCGACCAAGGTGAGGATGGATTTCCTTCAATATGTGCCTGTTATTTTGTTTTGTGGATTATTACATCGTTGAGTATTGTGTTTGTTGTGGTTTGTCTCGGGATGTTAATCCCATGGTCTTGATTGTTGTCGGGATGTTTATCCCAGTATTTTGATTGGGTTTGAATATTTATTTTCGTGTCTTGACCATGAGTATAATGGAATAATTAATAAATTGTGATAAGGATGTCGATCCTTGATTTTGGATGGGATGTTTATCCCGGTATTTTGGTTAGGGATGTCGATCCCTGTGATTTGATTTTAATGACGGTAATATAATTGTCACGTGGTAAGTAGAGGTACGACCGGATGGTTTGAGACTGTTTTGTCGTGGCCATGATCTGGGTTACTTGTGATGGGCATGTTGATGCCGGATTGATTGGGATGTTGATCCCTGAGTTTGATATTGGGATGTTGATCCCGGGTTCTTTTTGATCTGGCACCAGGAGCAGGTTGATAACCTGGTACGACCCTAGCTTATCCGTGACGGGGTCCGAAAAAGATAAAATTGGAAATAATTGGATAATTGATTTTATTTGAGTCTTTTGGTCTTGGACCGGTTTTGGGTCGAGTCTTTTGGTTTGGCTGTTGTGCCTGTTTTTGACTTGAGAAATTTTAGTGTGCATATTGATTGTCTTTCCTTCGTCGGTGAGCACTTCGGACTCACCCCTCACCTGCGGGCTTTCATCCCGTAGGATGAGTTATTTTTGGTACAGGTTTGGTGCATTCCAGACAGGCTGCGGCGTTTCCCTTGGACAGGGCTCGGATCCATAGTTTGCATCAGTGTCGCATACAGTGTTTTGTGAGTTATTAAGTCTTCCGCTGTGCATTTTATTGATATTATTGGGCCATTGGGCCGGTTTTGTTATTTATGATGTTTCCTATTTTGGGCTGTTGGGCCCGGGTTTTAGTTGTGTACACTGTATGCTTGGGCTTATTTTGGTTGGGTTGTCACAGTTTCGGCACGTGTTTACTGTGTACGGTAAATACGGGTCGGGGCGTTTCAGATATTATCAAAGAATAATATTCGGGATATATATATACGATGTATTAATTTGTGGAGAAAGAAAATACAAATAATTTTAAAGATAATGTTTATACCGAAATATCAATCGGGTATGGGTAACGGGACGGTAGTCATTTGCATATCATATTTACTATGCATTTATGTGACTATGTGTTTGTGATTAATTATATATAGGAGCTGATAACGTGAACGAGCACGAGGAACCAGAACCGGTGGACGAGTTCCCCGAGGAATATATCGGCTAAGGTGAGGATAAGTAAATATAAATATGTTGCCCATAATACCAAGTTGTTGTTTGTTATTGTGGTTTGTATTCACTGGTATGATACTACTATTGTGGCTGTGAATGGTTGTTAATGGGTTGCTGTGATTGTGCTGCTTGCTGTTGTTATCGATGTCGTGAGGTTGTTGAATCAATTATTGTTGATGATCGTACTGGGTACCGGGGGTACCGATATTGAGCTGTTTGTTATCTGGATGAGCGGAGAGGCCGAGAGCCTACTCGGGTTGATTAGTGTAGCCAGATATGAGGTTAATAATAAAAGGGATTCACTTAGACGTTTAGAATCACGGTTAAATGTTGGTACAGCCCGATGGTAGTCCTGTTTTGTTATTTGGTGCTGGGGGAGATGTGCTTGGTGTCCGCTCCCTGTCTATACCTGGTTATTACTTTGGCACTGGGGGAAGTGTGCTTGGTGTCCGTTCCCTGGCTATGCCGGTTTATTGATTTTGTTGTTACGGGGAGTACCCTAGGTCTAGCTAGATTGGCTACCTGGCGACGGCCAACATTTAACTAGTGATAGGGGCCCTGCTAATAAAATTGGATAGTGTGTCCAGGATAACATGGAGTATTTTCTGGTAAGTGGTATGAACTTCTGTCTGTTTCTTTGTGACTTGGTTATTATTGGTTGCTTGCATATATGTCTTTACTTATGGATTTTACCCGGTGAGCACTTCGGACTCACCCCTCGCCTACGTGACTCGGTCACGTAGATTGATCTGTGCGTAGTATAGGTACGTTCGAGGCTAGCTGTGGCGCACCCTCTGCCAGTCCCGGATCCACCCCACGATGCATTACTACTATATGCTATTGTGTTGTGTTAAGTCTTCCGCTGTTGTTGTTTGTATTTGTCTTTCTGCTTTTGTCGTTTGATGTAATAATGTCTCCGTGTGTCGGTGACGTGAACTGGTTCTGTATTATCTTGTTGGTTGGAGATAATTAACTGGCATGGTTTCTGTAATAGTATAAAGTCCCACGTGTTTACTATGAATAACGGTAACTTCGGGTCGGGGCGTCTCATTTTGGTAGCGGAGCAGGTAGTAGGTCTTTGAGTGTTGTTTGTTGTTTGTGCATACCCTGCTCCACATGTCTTATAAATAATTCTCGCGCATGCATCTTCATATAGGTAGGACAACATGGATCCGGTCGAGGGTCACCATCATGCTGCCCAACAATACTTGGAAGAGGACCAAGTGTCGATTGGACAACCACACCAACAACCACAGGATCGCGACAATACTTGTGAGGCTCGAGCAGTTGCGGGAGAAGGCATCCACGCCATGGTCGGTCACCGCGCGGCAGCCGCGGGAGCTTGAGGCGGGCGAGGTTGCCGCAACGGATCGAGATCGCGACCAAAGCGTCATCGTCGATGGTGTCCTGCACATCCAGACGCTGTCGTGACCTGCACATCCAACTTCCGCCGTTGCCGTCACCTGCACATCCAACTGCCGCCGCTGCTGTCACCTGCACATCCAACCGCCGCCGCTGCAAGGACCCGGACTGAGTGAGTGACGAGCAAACACATTGGGATTATTTTTGGGGTTGTTTCAGTAATTGGCTAACTGGGAAACGAGTAAAACCCGTGGGCGAAAACAGGTCGGGTGATGTGATTCGGGTTGGGCGTTTTTGGTTTAATGTGGGCCCATATAGCTGATGTGTCAATTAAAAAGTGACACGTCAGCATTTTCTTTTCAAAAAATCGGGGGAAAATAAAAAATGTCCCGAAAAATAAACACAAGGATGAAAAACGTCCGTTTTGTAACACAGGGAAGAAAAATGCCCAGATCGATAACACAAAGATGAAAAATATGATTTTCCCGTTTATGGTGGGACCCACTTTGCTGATATGTCAAAAAAATAGTGACACGTCAGCATTTTCGGGTGGGAAAATCGGCGGATAATGAAAATTGTTCCCAAAAATAAACACGAGGATGAAAAATGTCCTTTTTGCAACACAAGGATGAAAAATGTTCAAAGCGGCAAATAGAGGGATCAAAAATATGATTGACCCATTTTTTTTCTTGCCAAAACGTATTCTTATATATAGGGTACGTATCTCCCCATACAATACAAGAATAAGAATCCGCCCAAACAACAGTTCCAGAAATATTTATGTAGAGAAGTTTTGAAGCTGATAAAAAACTAGAAAAAAAAATCTTAATTGATATTGTGCTTATAATACACATGGGGGAGCAAGAATGGGGGAGAGCCGGAGAGGAAAAGAGAGTCCTCATTTCCTTTGACCTTGGTATTTATATTACTAGAAGATGGGAATGTGTGAGTTACGTGTTGTGTCGTCATTGGGTCTCCTGTATTCGGATAAAGGGGTAAGGCAAATTCCGAGAGCTTCAAATAGTGGACCTAGTCTTTGGGCCTAGTTCCCGGGCTTGGGCCTTACACGATATCAAGATTCTGGGCTTCACGGATAATTGGACTAGCTAACGGGCTTTGTGCCTATCTACTGTTTGTAACCAAGGTTTCACTTTTATATCTAAGGAGCTCATAACGAAGTAGACTTGGTGATTCGTGTTGACGGGTCGGGTTCGTGTTGGGTTGAATAGGTAAACAGGTTTCAATTTCTCAACCCGTACCTGACCTGTTTAATAATCGTGTCGTGTCGTGTCAACCCGTTTATAATCGTGTCGGGTTCGGGTTGACCCGCGGGTTACCTGTTAACTCTAGGAACTCTAGGAACTCTATGAATTTGTGTGGAGTTTGTCTATTTTGCACATTTTTCAAGCAAATAGGTATATAATTAGAAATTTTTATATATTAAATATGATTATAGATTGTAGAATCATAATATAATATTATTTTAAATCATATATAACAATAGTTTTGGATAATTTTAATAATTTTGGCCTTAAATAGTAAATAAGTCATGTTTTAAATCAGTAAAATATATAGACCCTAAATATAAGCGGGTCATAAATAGGTATCCATCGGGTTGAAGGGTCAACCCGCGACCTGACCTGCTAATTTTCGTGTCGTGTTGGGTCAACTCATTTAATTAAACGGGTTGAAAATCTCTCATCTATACATGCTAATTTCGTGTCGGGTTCGTATCGTGTTGTCGTGTCTTTGCCAGGTCTACAACGAAGTAAAACAAACATAACAATGCATTTTGATGGCAAAATTATAAGAAAAGATGATGGATAATACTACGGTTGCAACCATTTCAACTAAAAGGAATGCAACGCCGTTTGAGGATTTCCGGCCGAACAGCACATTGAAACGGTGTCAGATAAACACAATATCATTGACACCAAAGCTTAAATAGCTGCATACTTTTCGGTTTGGTTTTGAACCTCGCTCCGGTTCTTGTCAATGTGGGCGTTGTCACATTGCTCACGTAGCATGTGGTGGCTTGTAAGTCCCACATTTAGCACTTTTGGTGCTCGGTGTGTGCCATATTTAACATTCCGCCTTACCCAAAATCATCATGGTTTTATGGTAATGGCTTGTGCTTTGATAAGAGAATTTTGGTTTTGTTTGGACTGGGATATTCAATGTGGTCCTTTGTTACCGTTGCAAAAGTTATTGGCTTGGCAAGTATTATTTATTTATATACCCGTTTCTTGAACATGCGAGTGCTTAGAAATGCAGAAACCAAGATATCTAGCACTGGTTGAATTTTTCAAGCAAATCACTCAAAATTGAAGTGACTAGGTTGTTAAATGTTAATACCTGGCACATATTTGGTCCCTGGCTTGTTGGACCATTGTTTATGTGCCCATCAAAGGCATCTCCTTGGTTGGAATAACAAGCGAATGTTGGTGCCTGAGGTTAATATCTTCTGAAATTAAGGGACTACCGTTGAAATCATTTGTAAGTTAGCTTTGAGGACCAGACACCTTGGTTGTCTGATAGAGACTGGCCGACCATCTAGTTCACAAAAAATACCCATGATTCATGCTTGCAAGTTGCTTCAAATTGTCACATTTGATTCTTCAAATCATTTTCCCAACAATCAACCCAGTACCATCTTTGATCTAGTAAGGCAGTTTCTTGGTTGTCCACTTAGCTAGCAAGATTCTTGGAACTTATCTGCGGGTTGTTTCCCAGGAGGCAGACTTAATTCAGATACATATTTGCCACTAAAACAAGGACCATATGTCCATATCTACTCCACAAAATCAGAATACCTACAAGATAAAGATGTTTTTTTGAACATGAACGTGCGGGAAAAATCCACACACAACTCCCTTCCTCTTGGATTTGGAACATCAAGGCCAGGGTTCTTGGGAGCAGCTTCTAGAAATGCCAAAAATTTCAGTCTAAACTGTAGAATTTAATTTGGAAAGTCCTGTACCAATCGGGTGACAACCAATACCAAACCAGTTCGTTCAAGAGTAATTCCAATCAATATTTTGCTGTAATAACATTTTTTCTAAACAGGCTTTGATACCATTATTGCTTATTGTACTTAAAAAAAGGTCTAAAACTAAAAATTTGCTTCGGTGAGACACAGTTTTGTTAATGATGGCTGAGACCCATTCAACTCTGGAATTAAAAGCCCACTATAAGCCACTTATATTAGTGAATTTATTTATGAGACTATAAGCATGTGACCACAGCCACTAATCTTCTAATCAAACTCTTGTCTGGGTTTCTCACCAATCGAGAGAGACAGAAGTCAGTTTCAGTTTTGACAGTTCCCTACTCAGGAAATACAGGAGGGTAGGGTCCGCTCTTTTATGGGCCCGAACACTTGCACAAAAGTACAATACAAAAATCCAAGTCAATGTCACACTTCCCCACCATGTAGTAGTAGACATGATATAGGAGTGATAAGTTATCTTCAGCATACAATAACATCTGGATGAGAGGTTGAGGAGGATTGTGGATTGGGGAGGGAGAGTGTAAGTGTTTACTTTGGGGTGTGTGTGGTTCTCATTGATTTCCCCGATTGTCCACATTGCGTATCCTTAACAAACACCATTTTGGAGCCACTCCTCCTACTCAGTACTCCCCCTTTCAAGTCAGAAAAGCCAAAGCAATTAAAGAAAGATAGAAACTGCCCCTCCAAAAACCTCTCCTTAAACCCCCTCCCAAGGTTTTGTAGTGTCACTCACTCATTTTCGGCCGCTCTTAGCTTGTTGCTCTCTTCTTCTTATCCTTCAATGGCGTCCATGTCTAGATTCGTGCTCCAGGATTGCAAGTTGCAATCTTTTCCTGCTGTTTATAGTGCAGGCTCTTGTTTTCCTTCCAGGAGAGCAAAGGCTCATCTGGGTACGTTTGTTTTGCTTTCTGTGTTGTTTATTTTTATCTATATGGTTTGAGGATATGGGTTTTGCGGTGGGTTTTGGGATTTAGTTGGGATCGGTTGTTGCAAATTGAATCTTTCCTTGCTTTCACTAATTGTTGTACATGTATTTGATTTTGAAGATTTACACGGTGGCATTTCTGTTCCTGAGAATGGAAGAATTCGTGCAATCCAAAGCGAGCCGCGGAGTGCAGTAGTTGCTGTTACCAGTCGTCCTTCTATCATTCAATCGTCCAGGTGTGCTTGACTGCTACTGTAATTGCAAAGTCTTATGTTTTATCATCGTTGTCGGTGCAACATTTTGCTGTCATAGACGCTAGTTATCTGGTGCGCGCTCTGTTAGCATAGTTTCACAGTGATGGACCTATTGGAGTCCATGCTAGTTTTGTAGTTGTGGACAAAGAAAAGATTTGGTTTGCGTATATTTAGTTGAGTTATCATATGAGAATAGCTAGAAAGATAAGCCCTCTGTTAACCTATAGTGTTTATGTTAGTTTCGTTGGATATGAAGTTGGGAACTACCGTTGTTTTCAGCTTATTATGTCACAGACATTAAACTTCTCTTGATGTTGTACATGTTCTTTATTCGCATGGTAACACATTAACTGCTTCTTTTAGGAAACCCCAAGTTTTCTGCAAGGCTGCTGCAAATGTATCTGGAGATGTTCCCGGCAGCTCATCTGGTGGGATGAGCCAGTATGAAAGGATAATTGAAACTCTGACAACTCTTTTCCCAGTGTGGGTATGTGCTGTATTTCCTTTCCCGCTTTAAACTTCAGGCATCTTTACTTTAGCTGAGTATTACTGGCAAGTTATTACTTAAAGTTTCGGCATGTATTTGTCTGACATATTGATATATTGCTTTTCACGGCATGGACAGGTCATATTGGGAACCATTCTTGGAATCTACAAGCCATCCGCAGTAAGAATTATGCCTTGATACTTTGGGATACTGAAATGTTGACGATTGCTTAACCAACTGAAAATTGGCATCATCCTATAGGTTACATGGCTAGAGACAGACCTCTTCACTGTTGGCCTGGGTTTCCTCATGCTTTCGATGGGATTGACTCTGACATTTGAAGATTTTAGAAGATGTTTAAGAAATCCATGGACAGTAAGAGACAGTACATTCAAACCAAACAGAAAAAGGACATATTTTTCTTTTTTTCCTAATGGCTTAATTAGATGTTCATTATTGCAGGTTGGTGTAGGATTTCTCGCTCAGTACTTAATCAAGCCCCTGTTAGGTTTCGTAATTGCTATGGTACTGCTTCTCCAGCCCATGTACTGTTTCGTTATTGCTATGTTACAGTTGGCTGAGACCTTTCTTTAACCAAATGTTGTATTCAAAATAGTTTAACCTTGGGTTGACCAATAAGCGTACCTTTCATACATTATGTGCAATGGGAAACAAATTGATATCTTCTGTCAAGTTGGACGATTATGATATAATACCTTTCTTATGTACCTTTGATACTCTTGCTTCTTCCCAGATTTTTCTTTAGTGTGTGATGGATGTGATTATTTCAGTAATGTCATTCAGGAAACAAATTTCTAGCTTCTTTAGCATCATGGTAATTTTGGTGAAAAGTATAATTGTTAACAACTATCTCTGATTGTCAGACTCTGAAATTGTCTGCACCTCTTGCAACTGGACTTATTCTGGTTTCGTGCTGCCCTGGAGGTCAGGCATCTAATGTTGCAACCTATATATCAAAGGGAAATGTGGCACTTTCAGTTCTTATGACAACGTAAGTGCAATCTATATAATTCAATCAGTTTAATCCTGACAACCTTTATTTAGATTCACCTTCTTTTCTTTTCTTTTGCCTTCTTATGCTTGCTTAAGTTGATTGTTGCTTATACTTTCGATTGAGGCAGTGGACCATATTTTTATGTCCTAGTGGTTTTGTTTACTAGTAAATTTATAGTTCATTGCTTGTAGAAAAACTCATTTTAGTACTTCCTGGTCTCTTTTCATCTGTGGATAATATTCATATTTTCAAAATAGAAATCATGCTTGTGCACCTAGTGGCCTTTTCTTTTAAGATCTTGACTTTGCAACTTCTTTTTGTTTTTTTAGAGCGATTTATAGTCAAGAAGTAGACATTCTATTTGTTTGCGAGGAACTGTTTGGAGAAAGTTGTCAAGTTCTGGGAGTCATGCATTCTTTTTGCCAATCCATGATTTGTTTTCCTGAAAGAAAACTTTATTTGTGTAGGTAGAACTTATATTTGGACATGCTTTTTCTCCGTTGGATAAAGTCAGAACTTGATATCTGACAGAACTTATATGGAACAATATTATTTCTCTTCTTGTTCTGGTTTGCTTCTAATTTTTAAGCAGCAGGAATAAAACATGAATTGATCACTGCCTATTTACGTGATTTGTCTGTCTTCTTCGGCATTACCCTGAACCTTTGACATGAAACGTGTGAAAGTCTTAAATTGTCCTTATTGAATGAGTGATATTGTACTGTGATAGAACTGGTGAACAATAAAGGTCTTGTCACTAATTTTGGCATGACTTTTGCTAGGTGTTCAACTATTGGAGCAATTATCATGACACCACTTCTTACCAAGCTCCTAGCTGGTCAGCTTGTTCCTGTTGATGCTGCGGTAAGTTTGGCAGGCTACAATTCCCTATTCAATTTCAAGATAGGGTTTTCATGCATTGGGTATGCAGAGAACCTTGATATTCGATTTAACCAATCATGTAAATCTTGTAGGGCCTAGCTATCAGCACTTTTCAGGTTGTTCTAGTGCCAACTATTATTGGAGGTAACTCTTTGATTGAGAAGACTTTATGCATTGATGTTGGCTGTACAGAACTTGATATCTGTCTAATGCTTACCACTAATGTATAGCATACGGGTTAAACTAAATGATTTGTTCATATGGCAGTGCTATCAAATGAATTCTTCCCCAAATTCACTTCCAAAATAGCTGCAGTTACACCTTTGATTGGAGTTATCCTCACAACCCTACTTTGTGCAAGCCCTGTAAGCTCTCCAAATAACTGCTGATGTTCTGTCCACCATCTAAATATTGTGACAGTTGTTGCTTTGTTTTGTAGAACTAACTTTAGTATTACTATGTCTAAGATTGGGCAAGTGGCAGATGTTTTAAAAACTCAAGGTGCACAGTTGATACTCCCGGTGGCTCTCTTACACGCTGCTGCTTTTGCTCTTGGTTACTGGTTATCAAAAGTATCCTTTGGTGAATCCACTTCTCGTACAATATCCATAGAATGTGGGATGCAGGTAATAAAGCAATCTCCATTGTGGAAACTGCCATGCTTATTTGGCCCCAGTTCTGTTCAATCACATTTCTGTTCGTATGAAAAATTAAATATCATGGTTCATTTGACTCACTGCCTTTATTTTTGTTTTTTTGGAAGATTTTTATCAGTGCATGATAAGTTATCGACCTAATGATTGTTTTTTTATAAACAGTAAATATTGTTTTTTTTAAACAGTACATGCTTTCTATTGGTATGAAGGTGTCGTGGATGAGTTGGTGCAGGTGTTGTTTGTAAACTGTAGGTACACATATTAAATATTTAGAATATAATGGACTTTTCATTGAGAAGTTACGGTCAACCTTGTCATGTACAGCATGAATTATGACAATACTTGCACAAGCATCTTAGTGCATCCTATTGTTTCTAAATTTTGACCATTTAGCCCTGATAATTCAATAAATATGTTTGGGGGTTCACAATTATTACTCATATGATGTATTTTCTCACCAGATAGTTTAGCATGTTCCGAGTTTCCTTTACTAAGTCTTGTCTGTTATCTGCAGAGCTCCGCTCTTGGATTTTTACTTGCTCAGAAACATTTCACAAACCCGCTAGTGGCTGTGCCTTCTGCTGTTAGTGTTGTTTGCATGGCGGTAAGACTTTTTCAGCATTCTGTGAGAGTTCCAGACACAATTTTTTCTTTTGTTATTTTCTTCTTCAAGTTGTCCCCTGCGGGTTATCTTGCTTGACAATAACCAACGATGTGCCTGTCATGATCTGCCTTGCAGCTCGGTGGGAGTGGTCTTGCGGTATTTTGGAGGAACAGGCCAATTCCTGTAGATGACAAAGACGACTTCAAGGAATGAGATTGTTTCCCTACTCTTCCGAGTATTCTTCATCATCGAATTTTTGCTAGTATTCAGAAATTCGTCAGTACTTATAAAGCCATCTTCTCTGTAGCTGTTGGATGGTTTTGTACATTCTTTGAGTTCAATTTTAGGGGGGAGTAAAAGTCTTGGATTCAGATAAGTCATTAAGCATGGCATCAAATAAGAATATCTTGTAGGTAATTTTTGTGACTTTGAGCTAAGACTAAGGTTTGATGACTTGACTGTCATTTTGCCAGTAGCTTTGGTGTTTTGTACCCCTACATCTCCTCCACTCTTGTGTATTAGAATTGTTTGCTGTAGGTTTGCCTTAAATTAATAAATGGTACCTTGTAAAACACCGTACAAGGTCTCTGTGTGTAAATTAACTTTCCAATTTAGGGTGAGAAAATCGAAAAGAATTTAGATGGCCGGTTGAATTATTCCTGTCTGTAACAATACATTCTTAATAGTACTTTTGTGGAGATTATTTATCTGTTTCCTTCTTGGTTCTGTTTTGTTATTGAAAAATCTCCACCAACTGGCAAGCTGGATGGTTCGGTTGATGTGCCATATTATTTATTACATTCATCCGTGGGGGGTAATGGTATTTGATATGAAATTTGGACATAAATCACATGAACTTCTTGTCCCTTAATATTGTGTCACGGTCTATGAATGGAAAAGATATAGACTTTAATAAGAGTTAGATTAGATTAGCCGCAACCCAGCTAATCTAGTCCATTACAAGTTAATTCTTTAGAAGACAAAGCATTTGGATTTTAGTAAGAAAGAGATAAAAGTGTACACCTCATACGAATTAAAACCAAGTGAAACAAAGTGATTTACACGTGGTTTCTTTCTTTTATGAGTGGTCTACATCTGCTCTCTTTAATGAAAGTGGAGGGTGTTAAAGTTTAACGATTGATATATAGAGCTATCACTGGAAAATACTTCAAAAAAAAAATGGCACTATAAATTATATTGGATACCTGGAATTAGACAAAAAAAAAAAAACATACTTGGTGGGAGATATGTCGGCGCTCGTCGATGAAGCCAGGTGGCGGCGGGTTTGGGTTCCATAAACTGAGATGGGCTGTATTGTAAGAAACAGGCTGGATAGCATGTCCAATTTTGATGAACTGCCCCTGGTTTGAATTACCAATACACACTTGTTAAAAAAAAACTTATTTGTTTTTCATAATATTCCTCCATTTCAAAATATAGACATTTAAATTTATTCTAATTTCTATTGGAAGAACTGCATTTTGATAGATTCCCAGAAAAAAAAAAACTGTATTTGATAGCCTTGACTAGATTATTCATTTTTTTTCTTTTTAAGTCGATGACCTTATCTGGAAAACGGAGTCGGCCAACCCCATTAGCCATCCTTATCTTGAAAAGCAATACAGCCACCTATCTTAAGCTGGATTTAATTTAACAAGAACAAGCCTAAACATGGAAAAAAAAAATCCAATGTTGATTAAATTTCACAAAGCATCAATCCTTTTGGCACATTATCATTATTAGCATTTCTTTGTCTAAATAATATATTTCTTGTATTTTTTAAGAATACCTATGCATCTTATTAAGAATATTTATCATTGTTTCAAAAAAAAAAGAATATTATCATTGATGAAACGCCCCGACCCGTATTTACCGTACACAGTAAACACGAGCCGGAACTGTGACAACCCAGCCCAACATGACTCAGCATACAGTGTAATCAACAAATAACCGGGCTCAACAGCCCATAATAAAAACAACAATAAAATATCATAACTGGCCCAATGGCCCAATAATAACAAAATAGTGCACAGCGGAAGACTTTCA